>VDFB02304605.1:72380-154944 GCA_007258455.2 Sequoia sempervirens | reverse complement strand
CAATGTTGGTGATGCAACCATAATCGATTGCAGAGGATATTGAGTATTTCTCGAAGCATTCTTTTCTTTGTAAATTTATGGGATTGAGAGTTTCTCTCTAATTTTTGGAGTTGTGGGCTAAAAGGACCTTGGCTCTGGAGGGTGAGATGGAAATAATGCTATTGGTGAATAGTGATTTCATGGAAACCTTTAACTGCATGGTAGATCATAATAGAGTTTTTGAAGGTGGGCATTATTTCCACAACCAAATTGGTTTATTTATTAAACCCTAGCACACAGGTTTTGATCCTTCTAAGGATCTCCCAAATTGGGTTCTAGTGTGGGTTCGTCTCCCTAGATTTCTAGTTGAATTTTGGTGCAACGACATCTTGCATAAGGTTGCTTCACTGCTGGGGAGTCCAGTGGGTCCTTCATAGTAAACTCAGGATATAAAGGTAATGACTTTTGCTCACATTTGTGTTGAGATTGATTTAAGTAATCGTCTTCTAGATTCATTAGAAATTTGTGCAGGTTCATATTCTTGGGTGCAACAACTAGTTTATGAGATATTTCCCTTTCGATGTCGTCTATGTCATGAATATGGCCATCTACAAAGAAGATTGCCAAAGTTTAAATCTTTAGTCTTAGACTAAGCCTCCTTGTAACCCTCTAAAGGTCAACAAAGGTAAGGACCCCATTCCTGGTGACGATGCTAATGCAAAGGCTTTTAATCTGGTTAAGGCTCATAATAGTAACTAGGGTCAAAAGAGGACTCTTAAGGAGCGTCAGAGTGGAGATACCTTTAATAGATTTGAGGTTTTGGATTATCTCGGTCAACAAGAGGTGAATCCAGGCTTGATTTTTATGGACTAGGGGGTCTCAGAAGGGGTTCAAGAAGATATTATTCTAGATTACAATTAGTTTGCTCAGGAGGTTGGTGCTTTGCAAATAGAATTGAATTTGAGTTTGGTGGTTCATGGGAAGTCTGAGCCTCTTGTGGTACGATGATGGGGGGAGAGATCTCTACTCCATAGGTGAAAATGGGGTCTGCTTCAGTAAAGGTCAACAAGGCTTCTCTTGGGTTGGGAATTCTTCAGAAAGGCCTAAAGAAATGGGCTGTTGAGAAGTCTTCTTCCAAATTTGGGAGAAAAAATGACTTGGAAAAAATAAAGATGATGAGGGAGACTTTGGTGGAGTATGGATATGTTAAGACCCCAGATTCCCATTTTTATAACCCTTCAAAATGATTGTCCTCTCTTCGAATGTAAGGGGCTTGAACAGTGGTCCTTGACAAAGAGTTGTTTAGGAATTGGTGAAAATTCATTCTCCTAATGTTCTTTTTTTACAGGAGACTAATTTATCAATTGAAATTATGATTGGTATGTTACCAAGTTGTGGGGGCGGGGTGAGTGCTAGTGTATTGGAGCTTAGGGTAATGTAGGGGTTGTGGCTTGCTTGTGGAACCCATTGAATATTTATCCTCTTTGGTGGATTTCCTCCAAGTTTTCCATCTTAGTGGTTGCTTCAAGTATGGAGTCGGGGGAAACCATTCTGTTGGACTCAAGCAACATTGAGAGGGGGGGTGAATTAGTGTTGTGCAATTTTTAACATTATTAATCTGTTCTCTTCAAGTGTTTGTAACATTCAATCAAAAGAAAGATGCATGAACATAGAACAATAAGCCACAACACCATAACAAAAGGATTTTTACATGGAAACTTGGTTAAGGGAAAAACCATGGTGGAGGTCAATCCAAAAATTGAGTACTCAAAATATAAGTGTTTTAAAAAATGGGGAATGCAGTTGCATTCAGACACACTTCCTAGAGCTCACTGCTCAAAATTAGGAAAGCTCACTACCTTACAAGAGATTTGGATTACATCAAAAGGTTGAACTAAGAAAATAACATCTATAAATGCCTGATTACAGTTTTGGTTAGGCTCATATATCATATTTTGTACCTTTTGTCTGATTCTGCACTTTGCTCTACTCTGGCTTAATTCGCTTCACAAAATCCTCTTCTACACAAATGAAAATCACTTAATTGTTCTTTTGATATTCACACTACACATCCACACATATGAAACACCACACACACACACCAAAATAAATTAACCAATCTCATATGTATATCCACTATCAAGAATTCAGTTGCTATATGTCAACTTTAAGAAAATAGAAAATATCTTCCAACTGTCAGCTCAAATCATGAATAACATTTAATGCACATCCATAAAAGTCAGTCATAGCATAGTTAGGACCCAAAATAAAATCTCCAACACAAAAATACTTCAAATAATTTTGCCTTAAAGATTTGCAACACCTTACATTCACTTAGTTGGCCTTCATATATTGATGAATAGAAAAATGAACGATGAGATCCCATAACTCATACACCACTTGATACGATAGAACAAAACTCGAGAATGAAATATTTCATATATCCAACAACCTTCCTTGAGATCTACAACCAAAACTATTAAACTGATAATGCAAACCACTTGACAAATTCAACTTCAACAGAATACCTTATTATTCACTCTGTCTTCTGGTATAGTAAGATACTATATTGTGGACCGGATCAATGACTTTAGTTGCCATGAATGAAAACACTAGAAACCATATGCCAAAAATCTCCCCCTTTGGCATTGATGGCAACATTTAGTGAAAAATGACTAAGTGTTAGAACCTTCAAAACTTCAAAATGCCAAAGCTGACAATACTCTACAAAACTCCCCCTAAGTTTGATAAAGCATTTTTCACTACTCTGTCTCCCCCTTTTAAATCAATGAAAGAAAGATAATAAAATATTTTCTTTCTCTCCTTATGAAGTGAAACCAAAAACTTACTTATGCAAAAACTAAAGGAATACAACTGCTATTTGAACATTATTTTGTACTTTTCCTTCATCTTCAGAAGAAATTGCTTTCGTGCTTCCACTGCAATCCTGGTGATTACAATCATGCTATTGTTTTTATATGTTCAATTGATAATCTTGATGAGGGATTCTAGAATGTTAAAGGCTTCTTCCATTACTTCTCCCTTCCTCAGTATCTCAATCAATTGTTCCATCCTGCATTTAGTTATGTCCTTCACTTTCCAAAAGGTGTCAACAATCTTGTTCCTAGTGTTCTAAACATTTGTATGTTTTTCCCGCAATTCCTGAATCCTTTCCCTAATCACACCATCTTGATCCTGAGACATGTTAAAGTTTTTTCCAATATTGTTTAGCTTTGTTTCAATTTGTTCTAGCTTCTCCTTGTACTTGCTGATTGCATAAGGCCATCAAGGACAATAGTTATAAATTTTGTTTGTTGAGCTTATGCATGTCCTTAGTTCATTCATGTGCCTTTTTAACTTGGTAAGTGATAATTTTCTATTCTTCTTCAGGTGTAGGATCACTTAGCCTTCCTCCTTGTTCTAATATTCAGAGTCCATGGTTTCCTTGATAAATTCAATCAACTCTTTTGGAAATTTATTCTACAAACTCTCCAATTGAATATGATTGTGCACAAAATGAGCACTTATTATGCTTCAAATCATGTATTGCTCATATGAAGGTCTGTTAGACCATATATTCACAATTTTCTGCATTCCATCTTGCTCATGAATAAGATGGAATAGCTCTTCCTTGGTTAAATCACCTTCTCCTTCACTTCCTTCTGCCATTTCCTTTTCTTTTTCTGATTCAGCTATTTCCAGTTATTTTCCTAGGTCATCATCAAATTCCTTATCTGGTATGTCCACAATCACTTGATCTTTCCCTTTCCCTTCAACTTTTAGAGTCTTGCATGTTGGTGAAGTACTGATATCAATTTGTTTTTCTCTTCTCTTCTTTCTCTTCATCTCACTAGAGGAGGAACCAACTTCAAGTTCCCTTACTAGAATGGAAACACTAGTTGATCCAAACTTCCTTAGCAAACCCTTAAATAAAATTTCATATACCTAATCATAGTTTTCCAAATTATTAGAGTATATGTAAATCTTCTTGCAAACTAGTTCACTCTCTTCCCATATTACATTATTATTTAGGGGTAAGAAATTTAGAAAATACATCACAAGGAATATAACCAAAGTACCAAACTTGAAAGGGTAACCTGTCTCCTTTTTCAATTGCATTCTCTCCATCAATTGATCTTTCAGTAATCCGCAAAGATCAAAATCTCAATCTTCCATTATCATCTTGTGTGAAATGTAAACAACACTTACCGAAGTTGCACCTTCTTTGTTTCTGAAAAATATTTTGTACGATATTCCATGAGCAATGTACCTTGTCACTGAATCTTTGATTGTGGATATTATCAATTCCCTTTGATCTCCAGCTACTCTGGTTAGGGTATCGACTTCTTTGTTTTGAATTGAATTCTTCTTTGGCACATACCCAATTTTGCATAACCCAATTACAACTACAATCACTTCTTTTGAGATATGATAGGGTTTATCTAGAGTCAGAATATCATCATTCAATTTGTTCAGAATAAACTCAATGACTTCTGCTCTTCCGAAGTAGGGAAATTCACTCCAAATATCCAAGCTTTTGTGTTTTTCCTCTTTGAACCATTTTAATTCATCGTGCGATAACATATTTCTTTCAACTCTGATCTTCTCATAGCTATATTCATCTAGCTTTATCATTCCTTTGATTTTTTCCATTTACCCTTTTGTACACATGTCTCAAAAATACCAAAGAAGTTCTTCAACCGCACCAAATTAAAATTTCTCAAAATAATAGAAGTACCTGATGGATTAGGGTTTCGTTGCCGAATTCTATTCAAAATTTTGGTGTAGAGCACTCTCCTACTTCTTTTCGTCGACACAAAGTGGAAAATGAGGGTTTCAAGTTTCCTTGTATATTTCACACAATTATCTTTTGTTGTAATAAATGTTTTTTCCCTAACTTATCTAGATACCCTATTTTCCCAGTCTGTGAAAGATAACTCTTTTGCAGATCCTCAACTTAGCATGACATCCTTTCCAACTATTCCAACAACATTTTTAAATCATCAGTGCAACTACTACACTCATCCACATCACAGTTTCAATTACCGACAAGGGGTTTGAAAGATTTTCTTGATAGCTCCCCCTAGGCCAAAGACCTAAAACTAATTCCCAAAGGAATTACCAAAAGCAGGTTTTGGTGCTAGCTCATTTCTTGTAATAGAGGGACACTTCTTCACCCATTTCTTCTTCATCTGATCTCTTATTTCATCCACAACCACTTTCCCTTTTCCTTTATCATGTTTCTACATATTTTTTCCTTTATATACTAGACTTCTTCTATCCATATTCTTGTTTCTCCAAAATCTTGCAATGTGACCATATTTGTTGTAATTAAAAAACACAAAATTTCCTTGTTCAGACTAGTTACTCCATTGATTTCTTCTCAATCTGCACTAGTTAGCAATATGCCCAAATCTTCCACAGGTATAACATCTAACACTCCTATTAACAGAGTTGTTTGACACATTTCCACATTCAATTGGCTTGTGACCAAACTTATTACAATTGAAACACTAACCGAAAAATGATGAATCACTTAATTTCATTTTTCTTCTACATTGAGCAGCCATATGACCAATTTTATTGCAAGAAAAATAATATCCATTAAAATTTTGAGCATTAGGTTGTCTTACAATATTCCTTTTTGCTTTGTTCATCAGATTTCCTTGCTTAAATTCCTTTGTCTAGATTTGGAACTTTCTCTTTTCTCATAACCAAGACCTCGCTTATCATTTGCATTCTTCTATCCTTGAGTTAGCTCATCAAGCTTAATAGATCTAATCTTGAACTTCAACTTGTATTTATTTGCAGTAGTGAGTTCATCCCTGAGAAGAACATTTTTTTTTCAAGATCTTCTTTATTCTTTCTAGATTGCAGCAGTTCAATCTCTAACTAGATGAATTCTCCATTAATTCTACTACATTAATCAGATCTCTCTTTTAGGGACTCCACAATATTTTCCTCATTTTTCTTTCTTTCTTCAATCTCCTTAGTAATCTTCATCACCATATACTCCATCTCATGCTTTAGGGTAGCATTGTCTCTAGCAAGCTTTTCACATTCTTTAGTTATTTCCTTCGAGATTTGATTCAAGTGAAAATCATCCATCTTTTTCTCTTTTTTTGCTTAATCTGATCATAGAGATCCTTTCTCTTTTCCCTAGACTTGATAATCTGATCCTTCAACTTCTGAATGAATTTCTCAACATCCTTAAGATTTTCTCTAAATTCCTTGACTTTCGCTTTAGACTAATCAAGGTCATCAAGTGCCACTAAAAGCTGTTGCTGAAGACTACTAGAGTCCATTACATTCCAAGATCCACCTCAAGCTATAAAACTTCTTTTGAGGAACTTAGATTTGATAACAATTGTTGGACTCAAGCAACACTGAGAGGGGAGGTGAATCAATGTTGCACAATTATTAACATTATTAATATGTTCTCTTCAAGTGTCTATAACATTCAATCAAAAGAAAGATGTATGAACATAGAAAAATAAGCCACAACACCATAAAAAAAGTATTTTCACATGGAAACCTAGTTAAGGAAAAACCACGGTGGAGGTCAATCCACAATTTGAGTACTCAAAATATAAGTGTTTTACAAAATGGGGAATGCACTTGCATTCAGGCACAGTGCCTAGAGCTCACTGCTCAAAATCAGTAAGGCTCACTGCCTTATAAGAGATTTGGATTACATCAAAAGGTTGAACTAAGAAAATAGCATCTATAAATTCCTGATTATAGTTTCGGTTAGGCTCTTAGATCAAATTCTCGACCTTCTATCTGATTCTGCACTTCGCTCTGCTATGCCTTAATTTTCTTCACAAAATCCTCTTTTGCACAAATGAAAATTGCTTAACTACTCTTCTGATATTCACAATACACATCCACATATTGAACACCACACACACACACCAAAATGAATTAACCAATCTCATATATATATATCTTCTATCAAGAATTCAGTCACTATATGTCAACTTTAATAAAATAGAAAATATCTTCCAATTGTCATCTCAAATCATGAAGAACATTTAATGTGCATCCATAAAAGTTAGCCATAGCATATTTAGGACCCAAAACAAAATATCCAACACAAAAATACTTCAAATGATTCCACCTTAAACATCCACAACACCCTGCATTCACTTAGTCGGCCTTCATATATTGATGAACAAAAAAATGAATGACCCGATCCCATAACTTCTACACCACTTGATTCAACATCACAATATTCAAAAATAACACATTTCATATATCCAACAACCTTGAGATCCACAAACAAAACTGTTAAACTAATAATGCAGACCACTTGACGAATTCATCTTCAACTGGATAACCTGTTCTTCACTTTGTCTTCTGGTATAGTCAGATACTAGAGTGCGGACCGGATCAATGACTTCAATTCCCATCAATGACAACACTAGAAGCCATATTCCAAGAAATTCTTCTCTCAAAAATCTATTCACCTACTAATTTTCCTGGCAAATAGTTATTGTGGTCTCATATTAATTTTTTTCGGAGCCTTGCTCCTTTTTTACCTTCAATTATTGCGGGTGATTTCAATGCCATTATTGAGTTTGATGAGAAGAAGGTTGGTATTCCGAGATTGGATTCCCCTACTTTCCTTCTTCATGATAACATATTTGTGTTGAATCTAATTGAAATTAAGCCCTATTATGGTTAGTTTACTTGGAACAATAAGAGAATGGTAGATAACTAGATTGATAAGAGACTTGACCATTTCTTGGTTTCCTATTTCTGTATTGGAAGATGGTGGTCTACCTGCTCTAAGATTTTGGACTGGAGGGGCTCATATCACTGGCCTATTAAGTTATCTGCTACTTTAGTGCATGTTGTTTGATCTCCCTATTTCAAGTTACAACTTATGTAGTTAAGAGATTCTTCTGTACAGGAGAATATGGTTGAATTGTGGTGGAGGGGAAGACCTCCCTATGGCACTACTATGTATTATTTTTTCCAAATGGTTGCAATTCATGAAATATCAACTCAAAAGGTGGAACAAGAAGTGATTTGGAAATATTTTTCATGCTAAGGTTGTTGCTCAAGCTGATTTGGATGTTATCACTTGTGAGATAAGGGAGCTTGGTCTTTCTAAAGATTTTCTCAAGGAGGAGGCTAGGGATTTGAAAGCTTTGGAAGAGTGTGAGTTGCAAGAGGAAATTTATTGGAAAAAAAGGCTTATGTTTAGTGGTTATAGGAGGGAGAAATAAACATTACTTTTTTCTTTAATTCGGTGTAAGATAGGAGACATGGTAATTCTATGCCTATTCTTGTGAATGAAAGGGGTGAGCATTTATCTTCTCTGCAGGATAAGTCTCAGGAAGCTATGCAGTTTTTTGCTTCTTTATTTAGAGAGGATTCTCGAGATGGTTTGGTGGAAGAAAACCATGTCTTGTCTTGTATCCCCTCCTTGGTTACTGATGAGATGAATGAGCATCTTTTGGGTGTTATCTTGTTGGAGGAATTAGAGGCTACTATTTTCCAAATGAAGAAAGGAAAATCTCCCAACCTTGATGGCTTTCCGGTTGAATTTTATTAGGAATTTTGGGATATCATTAAGTTGGACCTATTGGAGGTGGTTCATGAATCTCAGCGGAATAAGTAGATGTTGCAAGCTTTGAACTCTAACTTCCTTGCTCTCATTCCCACATGTGAGGAGGTGGATCAACTAAGTCAATTTAGGCCAATTTTCCTTTGTAATTTGGTTTATAAAATCATCTCCAAGTTGATTGTTGAAAGGCTGAAGTGATGGCTTAGAGGGCTTATCTTTGAGGAACAAAGTGGTTTTGTGGAGGATTATAAAATTTTGGATGGGGTGGTCATTGATACTAAAGTTATCCATTCTATGGCTTCCTCAAAAGAGAAGTCTATGTTCATCAAGCTAGATATGACAAAGGCTTATGATAGAGTTAAGTGGTCTTTCTTGTGAAAAGTTCTTATTGCTTTTGGCTTTTTTGAGGATTGGGTCCAGTGGGTTATGTTTTTTGTTACTGCCACTTCTTTCTTAGTGTTGATTAATGGGGGGCCTTCTCTTTTTAGTGCTTCTAGAGGCCTTCATCAAGGGAATCCCATCTCTCCTTATTTATTTCTTCTTCTTATTGAAGGTCTGGGAAGATTGGTGAAGCATAATGTGGAGTTGGGTCATATTCAGGGGTGGGTGTGGGGAAATGGTTTGCCTCCCCAATCTCACCTATAGTTTGTGGATGATAGCGGTTTGATGGGTATGGCTAAAATTAGAGAAGCTATGAATTTACACAAGACTTTGGATATTTATCTTATTACGTCTATTCAAAGGATTAATGAAGATAAATCTTCCATTTTCTTATTCAATATTGCACAACTTATTCAACATAAAGGATTGCTCATATTTTGAGGTTTCAGATTGGCTATCTCCTTTTAATTTATCTTGGAATTCCTATCTCTTTGAGTAATCTTCCTAGGGGTCATGGAAAAATATTATGGACAAGTTTTGTGTGAAGATTGATCATTGGACTCATAGATGGTTGTCCTTTGCTGGCCCTGTTTAGCTACTTAAATTTATGGTGCAAGCTCTTCCTATCTATAGATGCATGCTCTAGGTGGCTCCAGTTGGGTTTGTGAAGGATCCACATTCTTTGGCTAGACAATTCTTATGGGGCGGAAGCTTCTCCTCTGCTAAGTGGAGCCTGGTGAAGTGGGGTATTGTGTGTAGCCTAAAGCATTTGGGGGGTTTGGGATTGTAGAATTTGACTTGGTCTAGGTTGGTGTTGGCTACAAAGCTTTAATGGAGGTGGTGTGTGGAGCAGGATCATATCTAGTCCAAGATTTTATCTCACAAGTGCCTACTGGGTTTTTTGAAGGAGGAGATTCCTAGGTATCCTTTGGTGGGGAAAGGTTCTATGATTTGGGGTATGCTTAAGAAATTTGTTGCATTGATCAAGGAGGGCTTGTTTTGGATATGTAATAGGGGTTTGAGGCTCTCTTTTGGTCTGATTCTTGGGATGGTTTTCCCCCTATTTTGAGCTAGTATGCTCAATTGATCAATCTTTTCCAACACTTCTTGGAGGGTGGTTGATTTTAAGACTTCCTATCCTTGTGGGTTAATAGAGGTGGCTAGGTGGAAGGATTATTGTGATTGGTTGGTTGAAGGATTGGAGGAGGACTGTACTAAAATTGAAAATATTTTGGTTGGTAGACAATGTAGTTCCCTCAGAGATAAGGATATTCTGGCTTGGAGCCCTAATCCTAAGGGTACTTTATCTATGGCTAGTGGGTATCAGGAGTTGGTCTTTTGTAAGTTTGGAGGGGTGGAGCTCCCCTAGTGTAAATATCTGTGGAACAAGTTTTCTTGGCCAAAGTGTAATTTTTTTTCTTGGACTCTGGCTTGGAATAGATGCTTGACTTGGGATAATCTTAGGAATCAAAGTTTCCAGGGTCCCTCTATTTGTGTTATGTGTGGCTTCAATGAGGAGGATTCTACCCATTTGTTTTTATGTTGTTCCTATTTTATGTTGTTCTATAATTTATGGTGGGGTGTTTGGAAACACCCATGTGTTCATGCTTCTTCCCTTGTTGAGTTCTTGTGTAGTTTGGGAAGACCTCTCGCCCAAGCCTCTTTCCTCTAGATTGTATGGTGCATTGGTCCTACATTCATCCTTTGGAAAATTTGGTTGGAAAGGAATCATAGGATTTTTTTGGGGGATAGGCTAGTGGTTCAACAAGTTTGGCACATAATTTTTTGTATGATCCATGAGATGGTGGAGGCCAAATGTGGAGTGACTTACCCTCTAGATATGAGTGGTGATGATATTGTGAACAGATTGGGCTTGTAGGGGTTGCCTCCTATCTCTAATTGTGTTAGGAGAGGTAGGTGAGGTAAAAAGAAGGTTTAAAGGGTAGGTAGATGGTTACCCCCTCTAGTGGGTATTCTGAAGATTAATAAAGATGGTTCCTCTAGGGGTAATCCTGGGCTTGTGGGGATTGGTGGAGTTGGAAGAGACCGTTCTGGCTTAGTTATTTTCTTCTTCATCATCCATAAAGGGTAGTATTCTTATAACTTTATGGAGGGGTTGGAAATTTTTGGGCTATTGAGCATGCTTGTGCTTTGGGTTGGCGTAAGATTATTTATGAATCTGACTCACAGATTATTGTTAATATGCTTCATGCGCAAAAGGTGGCCAAGGTTAATTGGCAGCTGACATTGGTGGTTCAAATTTTTTTGCAAATGTGCTCTATGTTGGAGGTGGTGTCTTTTTCCCACATTCTGTGTGAATGGAAGAAGGTTGTTGACTGTTTGGCTAAGTGGGCTTTAGAGCATGTGGATGATTGGAAGGTTGAGGGGTGGGGACAATTATCCCTCGATTATTGTCATGAATTAGAGAGGGTTATTACTGATGATGTGGAGGGATAAGGTGTTTGGGGTTGTTTGGTTGGTGGTTCTTGTCTTACTGGGTTGTTCTTGTAATTTCTTTCAAGGGAGCCTTTGGGTTCCTTGATCCCTTTGTAATGTTTCTTTCATGATTTCAATAAGTTTTTTCCCATTTTTTATTAAAAAAAATTAATAATAAGCAACAATTGAATATGATTTATAAGGTAGTCATTAATAATGAAAAAAATGAATATATTTTCCTAAAGGAAACAATTCATAAGTTAAATAGAAGTGGTAACATTTAAGAGGAAATACTTGGGAATAAGACAAAACAAAAATTAGTTTCAACTAAAAAGATTGCATTTTCATTTGGATATCTCTTTTCAAAGATATGTATCTTTTTACTTGAACATGAAGATATAAAAAGAGAAAGAATTGTGAGAGGAAGTGTGTGTAAAAGTAAAGATATATCATATATACACTCTACCATAATATAGTGTGAAGATAATAATATAGAATCATTCATAGGAAAATTTGTGAAGGAGAATATATGCATATGTGAAAGTGAGTATATGTAGTTTTAAAGAAGAGTATATATATTGAGAAATTTTATAAGAAGATTTATGAAGGGAAGTATAATTGTTGAAAATGTTCAGTTGTACATTATTTGTTGAAGAAGCAACATTCAGAAGGTGGAATCTTATTTGGAAGGTTGGTGCCTCCTAGAAAAGGAGATTGGTGTGTCCAATAGGTTGGTTCCTACAATTAGTAATGGGATGGGTGTCTCTTGTAGGTTGGTTCCTAGAAATTTGTAAAGATAGTTTTGTATAAGCAATATTATTTTTTGGTTTTCTCCCGTAAGGGTTTCCACGTAAATTGTGTGTTCTTCTTGTTATCAATATTTTGAAATTGATGTTATTGTGATTGTTAATTTAAAAAAATGAAATAATTTATTATACTGATTCACCCCCCTCTTAGTATAATCATGTGCTCATCAATTGGTATAAAATTTTATTCTTTCATAGTATAGCCGAATCACTAGAAGATCTTAAGAGCACACATGTCCCACCAAGAAGGATTATCCTCTAGCAGGGCTCCATTATTTGATGATATAAATTATTCATTTTGGAGCATAAGGATACACACCTATCTAATGGCTTCTAGCTTTGATATTTTTCAATCTATAGTAAGTGGGTATAAAGCTCTTGCATCTCCTCCAATGGATTTGGTAGGATAGAAGGAAAGCAAACATAATGAAAAAGATATGAATGCAATTTTGTGTGGTCTAAGTGAATCAAAGTTTGTAAAGGTGATGCATTGTAAATTAGAAAAAGAGACACGAGACAAATTGAAAAATACCTATGAAGGGGATGAAAAGGTTAAAAATTATAAGCTTCAAAGTCATAAAAATCAATTTGAGAATTTGAAAATGAAGGATGAAGAAAAATTGCAACCTATTTGATTCAAGTGGATGAAGTTGTCAACACAATAAGAGGTCTTGGTGAGATGGTTGAAGAATCTATGATTGTACAATTTTTTTTAAGATCTCTAACCTTGAAATTTGATGTCAAAGTCTTTGCCATCAAATAAATGAAGGATCTAGATAAAATAAAAAAGGATAAACTACATGGGATCCTCACAACATATGAAATGAGGACTTAAAATTAGCCATCAAAATTAGAAGAATATTTCAAAGATTCTAAGAAAATGAAAAATAGAGAACCTAAGACAAGTGATAATTCCAATGATAAATAAAATGAAGAAGATAATTTTATAAGGAAGTTGAAGAAAGGATCTAGAAAGTACAATGGTAAGTTGTGTTGGTATTGGTTTTCATTGATGTCAACACTTGAGGAGATTATTGTTTTATCAACACTTGGTGAGATTGTTGCATTGGTTGTACTATTGACATTGGTTGTCTTTGATGTCAACACTTGGTGAGTCTATTGGAATTGGTTGTAAACACTTGGGAGATTGTTCCACATGTTTGTGAGATTTTTTTTTGATATTGATTATCATTGGTGTTTATAGATGTATGTTTTTTATTATATGGTGATAAGTTCATGGTTGGATGTATTTCCTTGTAAGTAAAGATGTATTGAGTATAGTTGTTGATTATATATTAATATAAGGATTAGAAGTAATGATAATGGGGGAGAGTTATTTTGGATGGTCTCCAGTATGTTGTATGCTCTCTTCTATTGTTCCTAATGAAGTATGTGTTGTTGCAAGAAAGTTTTGATCTCCACAAGTTGGTGAAAGGTTGTGTTTCAGGAAAACACTTTGAAGGCTACTTAAGAGAATTCTGTACATTCCTCTGTATTCCTCCATTGTTGAATATATGGTCTTGCAATTTGGGGTTCAATTTTTGTGTTATGTGGATATTGCACTCCTATTTTTTCAAGTCACTAGTGTTGTTGAGGAGGTTTCTTATGTTTGCAATGTGTTAGCAATTTTGTTGGTTGTCTAGACTAGTCCAAAAAATGCTTCTTATTTCTCTGCATTGATAGTTTTTCTCCTATGGCTTGGTGGACATGCTCCCAATGCTTGTGTAGTGTCTCAATTTAGTTTTCATGTGATGGTGTGTACTTTAAGTTGGTTTATTAATATTCTATCTCATGATTGCATATTTTTTGCTTCTTGGATGAAGTACTCTATCTCTATTTGGTTTGCAGTAGATGTTTCTGGCATGATAGTATGAAAGAAGCATCTAGAATTGTTGTTGGATGTTCATGGAACATCTCTTTGTGGTATGTATGTAAATTATTGGTATCTTTAGTGTCGCATATTGTGTTAAGTTGGTTTTCTAGGAATTTTTTGGATATATGGCCAATAGGGGTTGTTATCTTGCTTATGCTATGTGCTTGAGGGTCTGCACCAACATTTGAGGTTGTGTTAAGTTGGAATTTGGTCCTAAGATATCTTGTTGAGAACCACATTGAGTAAATTTAGTTGCAAGTATGTTTTTGGGATAACTGGTAGTATGTTACATGTTTCCTTGTTGCCAACATGGGTTGATGTGCATTCTGTGTGAGTTTTTTGGGACCAAATTGGAATATGTAATAGGATGTTTTTGGTCCTCTCTATCCTCTCGATAGGACCACATTGTGTTTGTATGGCCAACTTGTTGAAATAATTGTTTGTATTCTTTTTAGATGACATAATTAATATTTTTAGATCTTGTGGAGGATATAAATGAAAGAACATTTTAGTTGCAAGTAGTGATTGTGGTGTGGAGATATGTGAAGATGAATTGAAGCAGCGAGTTGTGAAAAGAGAAGAGAAATGATATTTAATGCCTCAGTGAACAAAGAATATTGTTGATAAATGTTGCAATTTCTACATCTTCATTTATCCAGCTCTAAGATAGTGAATCTCATTAGGGCCTTGTAATTTGTATCTTTCCTTGGGGTTATGTGCCTCAGTATCATAATTCCCTTGTATCTTTCTCTAAGGTTGTATGCCTTAGTTTGCAAGTCCATTGGTAGTGACCCTTAAATTTGTAGTTATGTAAGAAGTGAGATTCTATATTGAGAGATCCCTTTTTATGTTTTTTCCTTTCTTGTTTTTTCCACATAAATCTAGTGTTATCTTGTGTATGTGCATTCATTGCCTTATCTTTTATTGCTATTGATTAGGTTAAGTATTGATGATTTTTGAATGAGTTTTGATCTTCCTAAGAGTATGAGTTTATATATTGTTGAAGGTTTTATGACCCAAAAGGGTTTAAGTTTTTGAAGATACTGATTCACCCCCCTCTCTCAATATTTGGGTGTATTCAACAAGTTGCCTTTCAAATTATTTAATTTTGGAAAAGTAGGATACTTTTCTACAAAATATCCATATGAAAGTAAAATTAGTGATAATGAGGAAGATGAAGAAATATAGCAAGAATCATCAACATAAAAGAGACTACAAAAATGAAAAAATGAGAAAAATAAGTTATTTTACAAATATAAGAAAAGCCTCTATTTAAAAGAGGAAAGTAATTCTTCTGAAGAAAGTTTCTTCAATAATACTAGAGAATAGTTTCTATTAATAACAATAGAAACACATGATTTTATCTTGAAAAAAAAAGAAAAGAAAGGGAAGAAGAACTGGAAGAAGAAAAGAATGAAGAAATGGATTTAGAAGATGAATAATATGATAAAAATGAGGGAGAAATTGATTTGGAAGGAGAGCTGATTTTTTCTCCAAGTGAAATAAAGATGCTTAGGAAGAAGAATTTGAAGAAACAATTACAATTTCAAGAGGAATGCAAATATAAGGCTAAAATGTCAAAAAGTCTTGAAGAGTGAGAGAAGATGAGCATTAATCCAAAAATGCAAATTGAAAAGGAAAAATGAATTGAAGAAGAGGTAAGGATTCAATTAAAGGGGAAAGAAGAAGATTGTGAGAGGTGTGAGTCTAAAATTGTTTCCTTGAGAAAGGAACTAGAAGAGACAACTATTAAGTTGAATAAAAGTCTCAAGTTTGATAAGAGTACCAAGATTTGGGATGATATTATAAATGGACAAAGGCCACCACTTATAAGGACGTATAATAAGGAAAATTAGATGGAAAATAAAGAAGACTTCAAAGGATACCAAAGAGGTCAAATGAAGAAAAATCAAAGAGTTATTGTGATGTTCTAACATGCCCTATAAAAGGTGAAATAAATAAGAAGGAAACTCAAGTTCCATTGAAAAAAAACACTCCTCCAAGAGTTAACAAGGAAAAATTTAGAAAGTCCTTTCTTTCGAGGAAAACACATACAACCAAGTTCCAACATTCTTTTTACACTTATTTCTTTTTAGGTAATAATTTTCTTCATAGAGCAAGAGATTGTAGAACATGTGTATGAAATTCTGTTTGGAATAAGAGTAGAAATCATTATGTGTTCTCAAGTAGGAACTATAATTTAGGTGCTCCTTTAGTGAATTACAATATTAGAGGCTATAAGTGCAACAATTATGGACATATAGCACACTTTTATAGAAGGGGTTTTATGGAACCTCCTAGGAAGAATTAGAAAGTGGAAACTATGGGTAAACAAAAGGAAGACAATTTAAAATTATGGAGAAAAGGTAGCAAGAAAATAAGTATAGCTCTATGCTTGTGTAAATTGCATTACATGCAAAAGAGATATCACTAATCTCATAGGGAGAAGTATAAATTTAGGAGGAGCTACTCATTGCATTATCTTTCAGATTCATGGAGAAGAATTGATTCAAAGATAGGTCAACTTATTAAGATTCTTTGAGATAGTTATAGGAAAAGGAAGAATGGTGTCATTGATGTCAAGAGGAAGTGTTACAATAAATAAACCTTATAGATAGGGGGATCATCATAGAAAAGAGGGATAATCACATCATGAAATAAAAAATATGTTAGATCTCTTTTTCATTGATGTCAAAGGGGGCGAGTTAGAGAAAGGGGGAGAATTATGTTTCCATCAATGAAAAGGGGGGAGATTGTTGCAAATGTTGTCAGCGATGTCAAGAAGGAATTCATTGTCCAAGATTGTTAGAAATACTAGCATTGATGTCAAAGGACTATAAACGAGATTGTTGGATTAATCATCATTGATGTCAAAGGTTTGGTGAGAATATTGTAAATGGAAGAAATCATATGAATGATAAAGGCCAAAAGCCACTAATCGATGTACAAAGACCAAGGAAAAATATTTTTGAATATCTATTGGTAAAGATAAGATCGTACCATTCCAATGTATATGGCAACATTAGATCTATTTTATAAATGGCTTAATCCATGGGATTATGTGAGAAGTATTCACTATATTTTAATTTGAAATGTTAATTATTTCTAACCTTTCTTTATATTGGTGACTCCCTTAATCGTATCAAAATCATAAATTAAATTTTTAATTAGCTTTGGTCGATCATAATTTGGTGCCAAAATAAAAAGCACATATAAATATGTTAATTTCCCAAGAATAAAAAATATGGAGGTGAGAGATTGATAAAGAATAAAAATAGTGATTGAATATGATTTTCAAGGCACTCATTAATAATTAACAATAACAAATGTATTTTCCTAAAGGAAACAATTAATATGATATCCTGGGGCAACAATTCATAAGTTAAATGATAGTGATAAAGTTTAAGACACAAAACTTGGGAATAAGACAAAATAACAATTAGTTTCCAATAAAAAACTTTTCTTTTCATATAGATATCTCTTTTCATATAGATATCTCTTTTCAAAGAGATGTATCTTTTCATTTGAATATGAAGATACAAAAATAGAAAGAATTGTGCAAGGAAGTTTGTGTAAAAATAAAGATATGTCATATATACACAAACATATTAGAATGTGAAGAAAATGATAGAATATTATTCCAAGGATTTTTTTTAAGGAGAATAAATATAGATTTGAGATTTGAGGAGAATATATGCAAATGTGTGAAAGTGAGTATATGTAGTTTTGAAGAAGAGTGCATATATTGAGAAATGTTATAAGTAGATTTGTGAAGGGAAGTATAATTTTTGAAAATATTGAGTTGTCCATCATTTGTTGAAGAAGCAATATTTAGAAGGTGGAATCTTGTTTTAGAGGTCTATGCCTCCTATAAAAGGAGATTGGTGTCTCTAATGATTTAGTTCTTAGATGGGGAGATTGATGTCTCCATTAGGTTGGTTCCTATGAATAGCAATTGGGATTGTAGTCTCTTATAGGTTGGTTCCTACAAAGTTGTAAAGAGAATATTATATATGTAATATTTTTTCATGGTTTTCTCTTGTAATGTTTCCACGTAAATCATGTGTTCTTCTTGTTACTAATATTGTGCAATTGATGAAATTGTGATTGTTAAGTTGAAAAGTAAAATATTGAATTATACTAATTCACCCCCCTCTTAGTATAATCATGTGCTCATCACCATCATTGAGAATTTTTCCACCCATTGCTTAGGCTAGTGTGGTAGGTTTTCTAAAAACCTTCAAAAAAAATTCTTCCAATGGGTAATCACATCAATGACCTACGATCTAGCCCTAGGGGCCTTGTTTTTCCTCTATATGTCCTAATATGTCACTTATTTTTTCCATAAATTTTGATCCAAGAGTAGTATTTTCACAAATGAGATATCATTAAAAATGTGGTTCCATCTAGCTTCCATTGGTGTAGGTATCATTACCAAATTTTGTTGTTGATTGAAGTTAGATCTCCCTTTTTTACCTTCAAGATCATAAATTTTTACTTATTTATCTAATTATCATGATTCTTGTGGCATTGGAAAGGTATTGAAGAACTCTTCAGATATATCCATGCACTTCTCCAAATTGAATCCGAAGTAAATTTTATTTAGTTTTTTCCAATATCACATGTTTATTGATTACTTGGACATCCTAATAATTTGATAAGTTTTGTATAAATTTAGGGGGCTTCATTTTCTTTATTAATTATATTTGGGAGTTTCTAAATACTATTGAAGCTTGTTATCTTTGTAAAATTGGAGATTTATCTTAGTAATTATGGGTTTTTCATTTCATGCATATCTAATCATATTGAAGAGTGGAAACTATAAATAATGAAAAAATGGAATCTTGAAACTTATTCATTTGATAAGAAATTTGTTTATATTTTAAAAAATTATCCTGTCCTAGGAGTGACTTGTTGACAAATTTATTTTGACACTTGGAATGCCATTGTACATAGTGAGTGTCTTCATGATCTTTGGATGAAAATTTGGGAGATATATGGAGATCATCATACACACTCATCCCAAGATGATCCCAATTTAGACTATCTTGTAACTCTTTATGATTCACATAATATACCACATGACTATGACACTATTTAGTATTTTACTTCTTTGGAGATCTTTGAATCTGTAGATGATGAGGATGATGAGGTTTCTTTAGATTCTCCTTCTCCTCTTTTAGAGATAATTGTTGATCCTTCACCTTCATTGATAGAATCAGTGATTGAGATTCCCATCATTCTGGCTCAATAGGACCATCATAGTCTTTTAGATTCATTTTTGTGGGATGAAAGTTTGATAGGTATATCAAATTTTTTTTCTGAATCTCATAGTAAAAACTTGGAGAAATTTTTTGAGGGGTTATCTCTGCTCTTTGATGAAAATTATTTTATTGTTATTTTCAAACCATCATTGTCTTTGGATACTATTCTACATCCATGTTTGTTAGGTTTTTCTGGACTGTCATCTTCTTTTCTGTGGTTTGGAACACTTAACTTGTTTGTGATTTTTTTTGAAATTGACATGGAGACACTTGATTATTTTTCAGAGACACCTATCATAATATTCCTTCCCTTATCTCTCTTCTTTCCGAGTTAGAGTTTATTATACATCCACCATTGGAATTATTTATTCCCAAGTGGATGAATGTTGTTTATAGGCATTGGATTGAATTTTTTCTTGAAGAATTCTTCTTTAGAAAAGGAGCTAAATCATTATGGGGTGGATCTATAGTCTCACTCTTTCTCTCCTATAGGGGGATATTTATTGTATATTTGTGATGGATGTAGTCCTTGGGGTATCATGGTGATTCCTCCATTCATCACTTTTTCCATCACTTGTACATGATTTGTTTCTTGCATTCTCTCTTTTGGAGATGGTTTTTTCCCACAAGGTTTTTTTCCTTTTCTCCATTTATTAGAGATCATTTGTAAATGGGTATTGTCGACACCTAAAATCTAACCTTACCCAACCACACCTAATTTTACCCTATCCAAAGTGTAGATCAAGGTTACATTGATACATTTTGATCAATTTTTCGACGACGGCCCGTCGGAATTTTGACGGTTGTTTGTTGTTGTTATTGCGTTAGAATTTCGACGATATTTGAAACGTCAAAATTCTGGCCCGACATCCTCGTCGAAAAATTGATCAAAATGTATCAGTGTTAGAATTCATGGAATATGCATGAATAAATAATAGCAACCACAAAACTATTTGATTCAAGCTAATAAAGACCCCAATCTAGCAATGAAGCAAAAATGATAATGGAAATCTAAATAATAAACCATTGATACTCAATCTCTATGCCATGATTAAATCACCTCCATTTCTCTTCTCTATTTTTCTTTGTTTGTTCTTAGATAGTATACAATGTATTTGATAAGATTGATGTTGATGCAAGATAGCTATGGCTCAAGATAGAAAAATTTCAAATATTGTGGTTGTAGCCTTGAATTTAGGGTGATGGCTTGCTTTTATAGAAATCCCAATTCAAATGAAGGGTGATGATTGAATGATGAGGTATGATGATCAATGGATGAGATTAATTGATAAGAAAAGAGATAAGGATGGGGAGGATGGACCAAAACTCAAGAAATTAGTTAAGATTTAGGGCTTTACTTAGAAGAA
Source organism: Sequoia sempervirens (assembly GCA_007258455.2). NCBI lineage: Eukaryota > Viridiplantae > Streptophyta > Pinopsida > Cupressales > Cupressaceae > Sequoia > Sequoia sempervirens. The sequence continues at coordinate 134,263 of VDFB02304605.1, read as the reverse complement.
ATTAAAACTAAATAATGATAGAAATTACTTAATTTAAAGTAGGGAAAATGAACAATTAAATAATTAAAAATAATTATTTAATTATAGAAGAAGGATGGAGTATGAAACATTAAATAATTTAAAAATTTATTTAATAATGAATGGAGGGAAATTATAAACAATTAAATAATTAAAAACAATTGTTTATTGAAGAGGGAAAATGATAAAATAATTAATCAAATAAAAAACATTTAATTAGAGAGAGAAAAGGCTAATGGATGATTAAATTAAAATAATTATTTAATTATAGAGGAAAATGGAAATAAATAATTAAATAAATAAAATTTATTTAATTATGGGAAGAAAAAGATAAATTAGTGACATAATTGAAATAAACTTGATATATATTTAAATTAATGAAAGGAAGAATAAGGTAAAGTGAATTAATTAAATAATTAAAAATTATTAATTAATAGAACAATATGACATTAGGAAATAATTAAATAATTAAGATTATTTAATTATGCATGGAAGAAGGTGAATTAGCGATAAAATGTTTTTTTGTTAGGAAAAAGGAAAATGGCCTATCTAATATATTAATAATAGTAGTACGTAAATACAAAAGTGCCTAAGAGGGCCTAATTACAAAAGTGCCCAAGAGGAAAAGCCACAATTGCCAAAAATGAAGTACAATCTTCTTAGTGCTTCCATTTTTAGGGGTTGGGGATCAAGGGTCCCTCATACCCTTTACGCCGCTTCACAGAACATAACCATAAAGCCCGAAGTTCGATCTTCATACTGTTTCCCTCATAGTTTCCCTTTTTTAGGGGTTGAGGCTCAGGGATCCCTCATATCCTTTGCACCACTTCACAAACTACAACCATAAATCCTAATTACTACTTCACTTTTTAGGGGTCAGGGATTGGGGATTTGTCATAACCTTTAGACCACTTTGCAAACCACAACCACAAAGCCCGAAGTCTGATCTTATTACTGCTTCCCTTCTTATTGATTTCCTTTTTCAGGGGTTAGAGATCAAGGATCCCACATACCCTTTACACCGCTTGCAAAGGAACAACCACAAAGCCCAAATTTTGAGACCAAATCGAACTTAGTGAAATGAAAAACCTTCTTACAGTTACCCTTTTTTAGGGGTCAGGGTTTGGGGATCCCTCATACCCATTCAACCGCTTAAACATCGCAAGCCACAACCAAAAATCCCAAAGTCCAAGACCTGATCGGACTTAGTGAAATTTGACTAACTCCTTCACTTTTTTGAATTCCAACAATTTGACCTTCGATCTTCAAAATTCTGATACCCAATTTTGATCAACTTTCTAACTTCATTCATATTTGACCTTTGCCACATTTTGACTAAAAAAATGTTGAAATTGCTAGATGAAAAACCAAAATGAGAAGCCCCACTTACCTTTAGTTTTTTTGGGGTTCGAGTTTCTCTTCTACCTTCTACCTTCCTTCTCTTCTGTGAAAGCCAAAAAAACTAACCTCTGATTTTTGAAAGTCCAATGCCCAACTTTGTCAACTTTCTAAGGCATTTTCCAGGTATGAGTTAAGCAATATCTTTGATGCCTGATATCAAAGAAATTTAGTTGGGCGTCCATATTATTTCTCTACTTCATTTTATTTTGATTTATAGCCATTAGGCTCCCATATTTAATTGTCTTGCAATTCTATCTTGCTTAATTAACTCATTTAAATGAGGATGTGCTCATAAACTGTAAGTTTTATTTGTAATTGAGACCACCTTATTATCGCACACCATGTTTGCAAGTCAATATTCCACCTTATTACCCTCACGATATGTATGAGTTATGTGATATGATTGCAACTTATCTATCAAAAGCCATACCTTATGTAGAATATAATTTAGATTCCAACTCTGACTCCTCCTTTCTTTGCAAGAATTTATAATAATCAGAGAATCCCCTTGTATATGTAACTTTGGAAAGCCAAGTTTGATATCAAGTTGTAGTCCCAACAACATTTCTTGAGCTTCTGTTGTATTGTTTATACCTTGAGGGAGTTGAATGGACTTAGCCGCTACCACTATACCAAATGAATCTCGAATGCAGACTCTTTCCCTTGAGATTCCCGGATTCCCTCTTGGATCCCCTTCAAAATTCAACTTATGAAAACCTTGAGGAGGTGGTTTCCATTTAATCAAGCTCCTAACCAACTTTGTATTTATGAACTTGTCTAAGATACCCTTAAAAGGAAAGATTATATACTCCTAATTCTGCAAAATGTTGCGATTCCAATTTATGAAAATTGTATTAAGATTCTTACGTTATTGAACATACACATTAACAAATTTTGACACTATTTTCTCAATTTTCAAAATAGTATAGCTAACTGAAGAAACTTCTTTCCTAAAGATGCGCTTATTCCTCTCCCACCAAATTGACCAAACAACTATTATAGGAATGACTCTCCAAATACTGGCAAATAAAGATGTCTTATATAAGACCAACCAACTTTGAAATAACTCCCAAATAGTTTGTGGTAGTAGAAAATTCAAATTCAAATTTTGTTTGATGAATTCCCAACAAGAATAAAATTAGCGGTAAAATGTTGCTTGTAGGCTCTAAACATTTTTCAGTGTCCACATTTTTCCCCTCACAATTTTGAGCGTTGTGTCAAAGAATAATCAAAAAATAGGCTCACAATTTTCTCCAGTGTACTCTGACAAATGGAGGATAGGATTATGCTCCCTCAAGAAAATTGACAAATTTTTGAAAAATTCCAAAAAATTTGGTAAGTTTACTAATAAGCTAATTGGATAGGTGTGAATGCATTAACAACAAAAAAATAGGCTCAAAAGTTGATCTAGGGATCAATATTTGGGTTCAAAGGTAAAAATTTATGTGGCCAGTTATGAAGGTAGGGGGCCCATTAGGTCAAATTAGGTTATAAATATACCTTAGATGGTGAAAATAGGTCATTTGTGCACTTTTACTTTAGGAGGTTAGGAGCTTTGGTTTAGGATTTTCCGCAAAGCTGTTGTCAAAATATCGTCTGCACTAGTCACTTCCCACCATGGATATAGAGTACGATCATACCGATGTGAGGAGGTCTTAGGGGATGCGGTATATATCTAAACCTTGCTTCATGATTTTGTTGTTTTTACATATATTTTAGGGCTTAAAGAAGTGCAAACAGATGTGGTGCAATTTCTGCACTGCAACTGTTATCATATGCACCGCAATCATGGTGTTGTACATCACAATCACAAAGTGTGACACAATTATTTTGTGGACCTGCATATGTGTGACGCATGTAGAACCTACTCACAACTGTAAATTGCACTACAACTATGTTGGTGTGATGCAATTGCAGGGGAAAATGACACAACTATGATAGTGCAATGTAATTGTATGATAGAATGAGACAATTGTAAAATTACAACACAATTATGAAGTATGACACATATGAATGATAATGCAACACATTTGATTGATAGGAAAATTTAGGCAATTTTTGGAATTTTTTTGAAAACACAATAGCTCCAATAGGTTAAGTTAGACTCCATGATTAACATGATGCACTTTGTGTGATTGTAGGTGATGCTAGCACTGATATATATGTGAGAGAAATGACCAACATCCTTTGCAATACGGGACCACTTGGTGGTGGAGGATCGATAACGCTAACTGCTCTTAGATTATACCATGTTACATTCATGCCCTTTCTGAGGGCTAATAGGGGCTACTAACAGTGCTAGCAAAGAGGTGGAACTTAGAGACACATGATTTTTGCCAAGACTACATGATTATGTTTGATTATATATGCATATGCTCCTATGTTTTCTATGTGATGGATATATGATTTCATGTTATGATATGTATTTTAATGGCTATGCGATGTTTCTTATATGATATGATGTTATAAATGTATGATGTATGGTTTATGCTTATAAATGTTTATGATATATGCATGGATACACATGGTTCTATTGTATTTTTATGTATGTTATGATGTATGGATGGATGCCTTTATGCTTATGACATACTTTTATGTAATTCCTATTTAGATGATGATATTACATGATACAATGCTATATATATTTTGTATTTTTCAATGCAATATGGATGAGCTAATGTGCAAATAATGACTCCTATAATGTCCTGACATGATTGTGGATGTAGGATGATACTACTAATGTATTTTTTGTGTGTGTCATAGCACGCCATCAAGATGACTGCAAGGATGGATGAAGGGAATGTTAGTGTAGAAGAGAAGTTGAGGAGGATGGAAAATGGATGAATGAATTGGAATTGCTATCTTGAGATCTTGCTAATGAATGATCAATATTTTATTTAATTGCATCATCATAGATCTTATTATGGAAATAAATAAAGAACACTAAGGTATGACATAGACCCAAGTGTGATAGATCATTCCTTGTGAAAATAGACACACGATAGACAAGGTGTGTCATGACTCAGACTAGTAACCAAATCACCTTGTTGGAATATGTGAGAAAGTAGCCATAGAGCATGTTAATCTTGACATAAGGAAGCATTAGATTGAGCTTTAGCTTGCATATGATGTTTTGATTATTCCAAATGGAACCCACATTACACACAAGGAACCTAGTTTCCCTAGTATATTGCGAAGAAAAACCACAAACAACAATCAAAGAGAAAAGGTTCATGGTCCATCATCGCTCCTCTAAATCATTTTAGGAAATCCTTGAGAGGCATAGTAACATGTGTTGGAAGATTGAAGAAGGTGACCTTTGGGTTTATTGTCATTGATGCCAACATTGGTTGGTAATTGAGTAAGTAAACTACGTATCTATGTTGATCCAGTATTTTGGTCCAAAAATTCTCTCAGTAAAGGAAACGCTATGAGTTTGTTATATGTTGCTCAAGAGTGTCGGTTATAGGTATAAATGAGATTTCAACTATCTTTGTTGATCTAACTATGTAATTCGAGTGACAAAAGTTTGATATTCTTTTGGCCAAAAAGGCTAAGAATTGTTTGTACTATGTGTGTTCCTTATTAGGTCTGGGCTGACCTAATGTATGGATGACACATTTTTTTCTGGATGAAAAAAATAATTTTTTATTGGGCCGACATGTCATTTTGAATTTTGTATTCAATTAGGGCAACCTAATTGATGCTGGAAGACATAATTGAGTATATATGTGTGTGTATGATGGAAAAAAGTAGAGATAGAGATATAGAATGTGTATGAAAGTGATGCAACAAATGAAATAGTGCAAAGTGATTAATAATGATTGTATATTTGCAACTAGAGAAATTTTTTGGTGTTTTCAAAGATTAACTGGAGCTGATTTCTGCACTTTGTAGGTGCACTTCACCAATTCACTTTTGGAAATGAGTCATACCTCTTTTTTCATCTTGGCTACAAGCCATCATTTGTATTCGGGCTATGAGCCTTTCAATGAAAGTGTGTCCTGGCAGTGAGCCATGTAATATCTGATGACCGGTTATAATATATTGAGAGCTAATCCTCATTGTGGTTTTCCCACTTTGGGTTTTCCACGTAAAAATTATGTTGTCAATTTGTTAAGATCTCTTTTATGTTTTGGTTCACTATTGCAGCTAGATGTCGATTGTTAATTAGATTGTTAATAATTAATTTTGTTAGAAAATACTGATTCACCCCCCCTCTTAGTATTCAGTGTTTTCAACAATTAGTATTAGAGCTTGATTCCTCTAAAAAAGTATTACAGCTTGAGGAAGGTCCTAGAATTTGAATACATGGATAACAAAAGCTATCTTGCTCCTTTGGAAGAAAACTTTGTATTTGAGGAAATCAATGCTACTATTGAGGAATTGGATAAAAGAGAAGATGAGAAGGAAACTCTAATAGGAAACCTAAAGGAAGCAAATGAATGCATTAGGAAGCTAAGCGAGCAGTCAAAAAGTTCAAAGAGAGGCATAGGGAAGTCAATGATCAATTGAAAAAGGCTAATGAAGACATTATCGGACTGAAGGTGCAAGTAGAAGAGAAGAAGAAAATTGAGGAATGTCAAAAAGCTAAGATTCAAAATAAAATTGGTGAATGTACGAAGCTTGAACAAGAAGTAGTAACCTTAAGAGCTGATCTGGAGAACGAAAAAGCTCACGAAGAAAGATTCAAAACTAGTTCTAAAAGGCTTAATGAGTTGATTACTTCTCAGAAACCTTCTAAGGATAAAAGTGGTCTAGGAATTGAAGAAGGAAAAATCTCAAAGACAAAACCTATTTCCAGCAAAGTGGACAATCAAAAGAAGGTTCAAGGAAATATTCATCAAATCAAGAACCAAAGGAGTAATACCAAAAGGATTCCAATCTGACAACCTAATGCTCAAGGGTACCCATCTTTTAATGGATTGTGTTTCTCATGCAATAAATTCAATCATAGAGCAACATAATGCAGAATTAGGATGAACCAGAATAGAATGAGTCAGAATGTTGGATTCATTATTGAACAATGTTGTGTTTGCAACAAGTTTGGACATAGAGCTACTTAATGTAGAAGCTAGATAATGATGAACAAATTTAATATTGGTAGAAGGATTCAATCTTTTTAGGGCTATTGTTACACATTCAATATATTTGGACACAAGGCTAATCAGTGCAAATCAAGGATGAATGCAAATTAGTTTGATAAAAAATATGTTGTGTGCTATACCTACAACAAACTGGGACACATCTCAAAATTTTATAGAAGCAAAATTGGGAAGAAACCTAATCCAAAATAAAAGAACAAGTCTATGAACAAAGTGGATCCTGCCAAAGTAAGGAAAGATATGGAAAAAAATTGGAAGAAGGGAGAAGAACCTGAGAAAAAGGATGAATCAAATACTCTTGTATATGAATTCAGTACATATACCTCTTCCAAGAATGAAACACAGTAATGGTTTCAATGGGAGCAGTTATAGAAAAATCTAGAAGGCCCCCGATATATGAGGTGTCAAGCAGTGACACAAAGATATGTGATGTGAGTCATCATTTTGAAGGCTTTGAAAAAAATTCTGGCAGAAAATAGGCAGATCTAGAGAATTACGAAGCTTCTCTTGGTTTATAGTGTGTTTCATAAAGTTGTTGGAAGCTTTAAAGCTGAAAAGAAATAAATGTGAATTAGGGAGAAATTAGTAAGCAATAAACCAAGAGACTAAGTTAAGGAAAAACACATCTGTGCAATTTGGAAGAGGTAGTGCAAGATGAAGTGAGTTTGAAGTTGATTCAAAGCATCGTACATCAAAACCCTAGTTCTCAACAAGTAGAGAAGGTATTCTCTATTATCTAAATTATGTGGATTTTAAAGTTGAAGGAACTTTTGTTAAGCTTTTCCATGATTATTTTGGGAATATGGCCACCCCTACTATTATAGAATTCTTTGAGAGACCCCAACCTAAATTTAGAAGATGTTCATGGAAAGTGTATGAAAATGACCCTGTGCGTGCATTCTCACACATTCCAAGCCATGTGCTACCCACCAAAGATCCAAGAACATGCATTCATGGGAAGTTAGAAGAATTCAATCATCAGGAGTTGAAGGAGTTTTGGGACAATGATTTGGCTGGAGATGATCTACTGCTTAACATGAAATATGAAAACCTAGTTCGAATGGAGCTAAATGTTTGGAACTAGTTTCTAAACTTTTCCAGTGAGAGTGAGGTGAAGTTTGTTAGAATGGTCCTCAGTAGGGTTCATAGAAAATTTTTGTGGGAAAATGAACCAGGGATTATCAACAAAGAGGCAATTTGAGCTATGACTGGTCTTTGTGATATCAGTACCATTCCCGTTCTAAAAGCGGTGAAAAATGATGAATTCACAATGTTGACTGGTGCTAAGTTTGATGGAGGAGCTTTAACTAAAAAGTCTAATGTAAACCTTTCTATCAAGTATGCTACCATCATGATTAGGTAGAAAATATATTTCACTAATCGAGTAAATTTGGTATCAGCTATGACAATTCACATTGTTTATGAAATGATGGTGAATGAAAAGGATTTTGATCTTTGTGAGTTGTTTAGGTTGCAACTTATGGAGAAACTGAGTATGAAAAAGGTGAAGAAGCATGTTTTCAAATTTGACACTTTAGTTATTTGTTTGTTATTCTATTTCTTTAAGGAGTTACGAGGAAGAAAAAGCATAATAAGGGATAACACTAGACTAATTGCTCATTAGATTTTTGACCATCTATGTAGTCTAGGAGATTTTAGAGCACTGAAAAATTCCCTAACTACTTTCTTTGCATTATTTCAAAGAGAACAAATTCCAAGGAGTTTGGTGAAGAAGTATGAGAAGTTGATAGCATTTATTTTATCTATAAATGAATGCATCATTGAGCTATAGAACCTAGAATTTTATGGATTGAACCTATGACATATGATATTGAATAATGAATGGTGAAGAGGTACATTGAGATATTTTTGGATAGTCCTAAGGACCCTTCTCTACCTAGGCATGGTACATATTAGAAGAAATCTACTAAAATACATCTAGAGGCTATTGGATCTAATAGAAGAAAGAATGTTGAAGCCTTCTTCCAAGGCCAACCATACTCTAAGAATGATATAAAATAGTTAAAGGAGGCACTTGATGAAAGGAAAGAATTTTTTTTTGAATAACCCTCTAGACCTAGAAAATCAGGAAGACTATCTTCTGATTCTACACCAACACCTATCTCTAGCACTGTCACCTCTAGTGTTGCTAATATTGCAAAAGGAAAGAATGAACAAAGTGTTCCTATGTCTATTGATATTGCTATCCCTATTGGTCCCAATACCAGAGAATCTAAGAAGGACATATCTCTTGTTGCACTATTTGCTGCTTCAAGAAGAAGAAGAGTGAAACAAAAGGTTGACAGGAAAAGAATTTTGAGTGATGTTGAGGAAGAAATTAAACATGGCATAGAAGGAGAGCAAAAAATGAAAATAAATAAAAAGGGTAATACCTTCAGTGAAGAAGCCAAAACCAGTGTTTTTGTCTCTATAGATGAGGAGTCAAAGGAAGAGGAGGATATTTACCGAATCCATGTACATACAAAGAAGAATGAAGAAGGCTCATTTGATCTTATGGAGGAAATGTCTAGATCTCCTCCGATAAGTGATCAACAACCCTTAGATCTAGGAGGATTGGTTATAAATATGATTGATAATGACCTTATGCCAACTACTGAGCTATATGATTAGGTCAATGATGAGGGGAAAGATACTATCATAAATGTATTTGTTTAGTACATAGTCATTTGTAATATAAACATGGATACTATACAATCGAAAGTTACTAAAAAAGTGTGGAAAGAGTTAATACTTAGAAGGAAAGAGGCTTTAAATGTTGGAGAAAAGATGAGAAGTGAAGCCTTAGAATCCATTAGTTCCACTTTTTTAGAGACAGATGCTACAAATATGCTGAAAGAATGCTCTACATTGTTTAGAGTCAAGCAAAGAGGTAACATGTTAATGAATAAGGAAGATTATTATATGGAAAAAGTGAGGAAAGACACTCAGGATATAATCAAGCAATTAGCAAGGAGCTATGGGGAAAAAACCAGTTCTTCATCCCATACTGCTCAGGCACAGGAACATACTACCACTATAGAAGTAATGGATAATCCAGTCTTGGAGACTATTGATGAGACACTTGGTGCTTCAGAGACCCCTTCCCCTCTAACTAACATATAAGAAATCACCAGCAAAAGGTATGATGATCATCATAAATGTCATTCTAGTGATAAGAGAGAAGAACATCAACAATCTACCAGAAGCAGGGAAGAGAAAAACAAATATGAGAGTGAAGGAAGTAAGGACAAACATAAGAATAATGACAAGGATGATGAGGATAGAAGGGAGAAAGAAAACAAAGATAAGTTCTCTGGAAAGTCATTTTAAGAAGAAGAAAAGGAAAAGGAAGAAGAAGAAGAAGAAGAAAAGGAAGAAGAAAATAAGAAAGAGGAAGAGAAGGAATCCATTCCAATGGAGAAGAGCAAAGGAGAAATTTCCAAAGGCCCTGAACCATCAAAGCCATTCGAAGAATCATCTGAAAGTACCCTTAAATTTCTTGTTTCAAGAAAAACTATATTTCAACCTATGCTTCCACAAAAAATAGTCAAACTACCATCTCACCTAGGTTATGTGGACTTGACAAAGATTATAGTCAATGAAAAAATAAAACTAAGCGACACTTTTCTCAGCTTTGTTACACAAGAAGCTACAAAGTCTTATCAAAAGGGAAATGAGTTGATAAATGAAGCCATCAAAGCTTTATAGGAGGCAGCCCCTGATGTTACATCAGATAACTCTCTAGCTCTAATTGAAAATTTGACGCTTATACTTGATTTAGTTGAAGAGTACACATCTAACCTCAAGGTACAAATTGCAAAAGAAGTGGAATTGAGTTTGCTAGAGAAAAGACTGTTGTTTTTGCAAAACAAGTCTACAATTGAATGTGAAAACACTTTGCAATCCTTGAGAGGTAAGTTAATGTGATGAGGAAGCCCAATTTCTATTTGTTTACTTCATGAAGTGTCCAAAAGCCACTTGAGGTATTAAGGACTTAATGTAATCAATTGAGTCTCAACTTATAGATGCTTGTAGAGATTATGATAGTGTAGATGATATAAACTATGTTAGGTGGGTTTCTATTGCATATCTTTAGAGTAAATTTTTTATCCTATAGAGGTAGAAGGAAGATGCTATGAGATGGTATTCCCAACTTGGAGACCTAGTTATGTATAGAAATGTATCTATATCAAATGTATTGATGGAAGCAGAAAAACTTGAGAAGATGAACATTGCTCCATCCACTCTAAAAGAAGGAGAAGAATTCTTGGTGGAATTAGAATCTTTGCATAAAAATATTTCCAGGGAAAAAGGAGTCTGGGATGATGGAAATCCAACTTGGGAAGTGATTCTCAAGGAGTTATAGGGTGCTCCTAGTTCTTGATCTGATGTTTTTTTTATTTCCTAGTCCTTTGTCCTTGATGTCAAAGGGGGAGAAGAGGAGAAGAGGAGAAGAGGAGAAGATGAGAAGAATATGTATAATGTGTTTGTACATATGTTAGGGGGAGTTGAGCACAATTTGTTTTTTGAAGCATGTCTCATTTTTGGCACATGTCACCATCAATGACAAAGGGGGATATTGTTGGAAGAATGAAGAAGGTGACCTCGAAGTTTGTTGTCATTGATGCAAACATTGGTTGTAACTGACTAAGTAAACTGTGAATCTATGTTGATCTAGTATTTTGGTCCAAAAATCCTCTCAGTAAAAGGAAACTCTATGAGTTTTTGATATGTTGCTCAAGAGTGTTGGTTACAGGTATAAACGGGCTTTCAACTATCTTTGTTGATCTAAATATGTAATCCAAGTGACAAAAGTTTGGTATTCTTTTGGCCGAAAAGGTTAAGAATTTTTTGTACTATGTGTGTTCCTTGTTAGGTCCGGTTTGACCTAATGTATGGATGATAAATTTTTTTTGGATGCCAAAAAGAATTTTGTATTGGGCCAACAAGTCATTTTGAATTTTGTATTCAATTAGGCTGACCTAATTGAAGTTGGAAGACATGACTGTGTATATGTGTGTATGTATGATGGAAAAAAGTATAGATAGAGATATAAAATGTGTATACAAGCAATGTGACAAATGAAGTTGTGTGAAGTGACTGATAATGATTGTATATCTGCAATCAGAGCAGAATTTTGGTGTTTTCGGAGCTTAATCGGAATTGATTTTTGCACTTTGTAGGTGTACTTTATGAGTTCACTTTTGGAAGTGAGCCATACCTCTTTTTGTATCCTGGCTAAAAGACATCTTTTGTATTTAGGTTGTGAGCCTTTCAAGGACAGTGCATCCTAGAAATGAGCCTTGTAATATCTTATGATCGGTTATAATATATTGTGAGCTAGTCCTCACCATGGTTTTTCCCATTTTGGGTTTTCCAAGTAAAAATCCTGGTGTCAATAAGTTATGATCTCTTTTATGTTTTTGTTCACTATTGCAGTTAGATGCAGATTGTTAATTGGATGTTTAATAATTAATTTTGTTAGTAGACTACTGATTCACCCCCCCTTTAAGTATTTATTGTATTCAACAATATGACCAAAGATAAATCAGTAAAAGGACAAGACAAACTAGACCAATAGAGTCAATAGCCATTTAGATCTTTTTCCACACTGTATGGTCAGATTCTGGATAATGATAGTGTCTAGTTTCATGAATGGAAGCATGTTGTATAAGCCCAAGGAGCCTGACAATGCAACATCTTGTCTAAGACTAAAGGTTAATGGATAAAGACTAGTTTCAGACATGAATCATGTTGTACAAGCCTAGGGAGCATGATGATGTTGCATAATATATAAGATTGTTGATAGGTGACAAATATTGGCTTCAAAAAAATGATGCATGTTTTATAAGCCTAGGGAGCCTGATGATGCAATGTTTTGTCTAAGATTGTTTGATAGCTGATAAGGATTATTTTATGTTTGATGTTTACCTATGTTTTGAGGCAATTGATTGTTGATGGTTGAAGGCTAGTTGGATAGTTTGCTTGCTATTTCCTAATTTAGTTAAGCTTGGTTCTCTTGTTTGATAACTATTTGTGTCTACTCCAAATGTCGATCTTAGTAAGGGATAGTTTATTATGGGGTGAATGATTGTGATAGATGGATACCTTGTTATGAAAAACCCTAAGGGACTGACCTAATCCCTTGGGGGCTCATCGATGATGACCTTGTCTACATGAAGTTGTAGAGGCAACATAGTTTGACCACTTGGACTGACACAAACTCTATTTTTGAAGTTTTTGATGTTTTCCATTTTTTTGGATTTTGATGTTCTTTATTTTTTATGGATTTTGATGTTTTCTATTTTTTTGGATTTTTGACATGCTTTTTGATGTTGAACCCTATCTATGATCCCCTTGTGAGACATAAGTCTAGGAATTTTCCCTAGTCAAGTAAGTGACTAGATTATTATTAACAAAGTGGATGAATGAAGTTTATTATGGATGGATATGAAAGGATGGAGGATGCTAGGCATCAACTATTCTCAGGCCACAAGAAGGATAACTAAGCCTTATTATAAATGGATAGGAAAAGTGGGATCTTATTATGGAATGGAGTATATGTGAGGGTTCATGGATGGAAGTGGGGAAATTAGATAGAATGATAGTAGATGATGGAGGACAGACTAACTACACATGGAACTTTTTTGCCAAGTTTTCACCATGGTACTTATCCAAAGTGCCACCAAAGTGGTTTTCACTATTGGACATATTATTTCTCCTTACCGTTTTCTTGATTTTTCTATTTTTCATTTTCTTGGTGTCACTAAGATACTTATTTTCTAGATTTTCATCAAGGTAATGATTTTTTTCTTTTTTGCTTTTTTTTTTGTATTTTTGATGGGATTCTCTAAAAGCTAGGTATAGTACTTACGAAGGTGCATGTTGTTGATAGGACTTGGTAATGGCTCACCTTCAAGAGTAGCAAGCTCATAAGTACTTGATCCATATGCTATGGTTATGATGTAAGAACCCAACCAGTTAAGTTCAAACTTTTTTGGTTTCTCATGATCCATTTATTTCTTCGGGTTCTCTTTTAGGACCAAGTCACCAATTTAAAAATGTCTAACTCAGACTCTTTTTTTGTAACTACAACAAAGATGATTCTAATATTCTTGTAAGTGGATTAATGAATTTTGTCTCTTCTCATCCAATAACTCTAGCTCATGCAAAGGGGATATACAATATTGTTGATATGTGCTTTGCACACTCTCTCAACATAAGAAGTACACAGGTGTACTACCTCTCTTGAAAGGAAATTTCCAACTGCAAGCTGCTAAAAATCTCCCCAAGGTCTCTCGGGTGTCAGGTCATGAATTGCATGGAACTCCTCAGTTGATTTTGATGTGATTTTGTTGGTAATCACAGGGTAGACTTACATAGCTGGATGTGAGGTAGATCTTCAAATCCGAAGTTTCTGAGATGGAGGTCAAGTTTCACTTTGCTATAGGTTCAGACAACAGTCCAAAACTTTGATGTTTTCTTCAAGTTTGGCTTTACAATGTGCAATGAACCTTAGCACATGCTATTTCTATATAAAAAGGGAAAAAAGGGCAGGGAAGATGGAAAGTTCCTAGATTTGCAACTAACTATGAACATTAATTATGGAGTTCTTGCAATGGAAAGCTTCTTGGAAACAAGATTTCACTTAACCAAAAATATCACAGTCTCATGAAATTTGTGCTATCTTCTAAGGTCTACAAATATTTCACCTTTCATTCACCATATGCATGCATGAACAAACATAAAAGTGTGGAGAAGCTTTGAATTTAAGCCTAAACTAACTTTACACAACTATCTACCAGCAACAAACAACAAAAAGTATGGACTAAGAAGGCATCTACACAGCAAGAATTTTCACAACTACGTAACAACATTTCCAAAATCTATAAAAGCAAGAATACAGCTAACTACAACAACAATATAAATCTAAGTAGAGCATCTAACAATGGAGGTTGAATCAAGTAACATGTGAAAAACTTAGAAAATGCACCAAGTCAATGTATTTTCTTTATAAATTTCTGCAGCATGTCTTTACAACAACTCAACTCTCCTTGCAAATGAGAGGAGACCCTTATTTATAGTGCCCAAAAGGTTAAATGAATGGCCAAGATTAATTCTCATTGTGACGGCACTATAGCATCTTGTCTTTTGTTGATTTCTCTTTTGTTGTAGCTATTCCTTTGGAAGCTCCTCATTGACCACAAGGTTGTCCTCCTGCTTCTTCGACGCTGTATACTCCATGAATTTTAGAATGACTAGTTGGAGCTTGTCTACCTTAATGATCTCGTATCGCAGCATCTAGTAGCTTCATTCTTTCACATTATCTTCAAGCCTTCTCTAGTATTCATCATATTTTATGCCCTGATATCTAAACAAGTTTGATTGGTCGAAGGCATGGATGGCAAAACTGATGAATTCCACTGTTATTTCATTGGGCATCCCGTCCTCCATCTTCTTCTAAAAGTAAGGTTTTACTTTTTTTGGATCCATATGTACTGTGGGCATGTCATACTTTGTCATCAGCTTGAGATATAGAGTGCATTCCACCCTAATTTCCTTGATCCATTCGATGTATGGATCCACCTTACTCATTATCTGCTCCAACCTTTCCTTTCTGTTGTCAAAATATCACCTCCACACATCCATTAGCCAGTGATCGTCCCCTTTGAATGCAAGTTCCTTTTCCCATGCAACCTTTGGTAATTGGAGGATGGCCTTGATCTTTGGATAGGTGGAGTTGTATGTTGTAGGGAAGTCAGTGCAGAGCTTCTTCATGCTTTCCAAATATTGTTGTAGATCTAAGAACTTGTTGGCCATTCGAACAGCCTGGCTAATACCCATGTTCCCGACGTACAGGACCTGCCGGAACCAGCTCTTTGTAGTCTTGTCCAAGTTCTTTCTTCTCTTGAACTTTTAAATTTTCTCCTTGGACAACAAATGGGGTAGAGCCATGGATGTGGTAGGCAGGTCATTCACCGAAGACCACTGTTGGATGTAATTCATGAGGGCGGCTACCTATGCCTTGAGTTTGTCCTTTGAGATCTTGTCTTGTTTTATCAAGTGCACCACTGTAGCCACTGACTCCTCAAGGTGTCCTACCTACTATTCTCTAGTAGCGGTCCCCAAGTCAATGGTGGAAATTTTGTAGCTTATGCCAGCCTGGCCTACCATGGGCATTGCTATTTGTGCGGTTTGGGACCCAAAAGTATCCATTGTTATTTTGGACCTCACCTTAGGCTTTTTCTCCTTCTTTGTTGAGCTTTTTTCTCAAGCTAGGATAGCTTCTAGCCTTGCTTTGGGATCCTTAGGAGCGAGAGTCTTCTTCTCAAGCTAGTTTCCCAACCACTCAGGCATGGTAGATTCTTCTTTTGGTGGCTCTTGATCACCCTCACCTTTCTCTATTTGGTCCTTCGTTTGTGCACCCTTTTGGTATTGTCTCCCTCCTCCTCATTAGAATCCAAGACAAATGTGAGGCGCTTTACATGAGGCTTAGTAATCAACTGTCCTCGGGGACTTTTTTCTTCTTCAATGTCCTTTTCCTTTATATTTTCAATATGTTCATCTTTGTGGATGTACCCCTTGGGCTAGTCCTCTTCTTTGTCTCTTTCTCTTGTGGGAGGCGGCACAACCTCCATTTTCTTTTCCCTTGTAGGGTCCTTCACAATCTTTGTCATCTTGTCACCCTCCTCCTCTTCTCTGAGGGGTGACCTTTCTACCTTTCCTTCATTGTGTTTAGCTATCGAGCCATCTCTTCTTCAAGATCATCATCGAAGGTCTATACAATGACCCTACCATCGACATCCTCCTCCTCATCCCCACTCTTGGAAGAGCCTATTCCCTCTTCTTCATAGGCCACCCTGTCAATTGTGTAGTGTTCATACTCTGGGTGCTCATGGTATTCGTCGGCCTCCTCTTCGAATGGCTTCAAGGCCTCTTTCTCCCATCTCTCCCACTCCTCAGAGATAAGCATGGTGGCCTCCATAGCCAGTGGTCCTGCTGGAGGCTGCAAAGGTTTAGTAGTAGCGAGGACTTGTGCTAGGGGCGCTTGAAGAGTGGGATCCATAAGGATCTAGGAGAGCTCAGAAGGAAGATTTTGCATGTGTTTCGAGAAGGCCTCAAGAAAGGCAGGAGTGGGCATCGGTTCTGTCATTGTAGCTAATGGGAGTGATGTGGTAGGTGACATGGTAGCAGAGGAAGGAGGAGTAGTTATGGTGGAGGAAGATTCAATCACTATTACAGGCTCGGTCAGAGGTGAAGGGGCAAGGTGGAATGAGATGTCCACCGCCGGTGGGGCTATGGCGACCATGGCTAGGGAGGTAGATGATGGGGCAGTCAAAATTGGAAGAGCCAAAATAGTTTTTAATTGATCTATACCTTTTGCTTCTTCACCTTCTTGGATTATGGGCTGCTCTATGGTGCCTCGTGTTTGCTTGAGCCTTTTAGAAGGCGAGCCTCTTGGATCTTTCCTTGTGTGTACTTTGGGATCCAAAGACTGCTCTGTTTCTGTTTCTTTCCTCTTCTTAGATCTAGTAATCAGAGGGGACTTGGATGTCCCTCCTGTTGAAGTTGTAGCAGTGACATCCTCGGAGCACTGGGCCCACTCTTTAGTCCCTCGTATGTCAAGACCACTCCTTGTTGCTTCAGCCAGCTCACTTGTCCTTTAACCCATTCTTTGGTTCGAGCCATGATGGGTTTGGTCATGATGTCAAGGTCATCAACCTCTTGTTCATCCCATTCGATTGCGGGCAGCAGAAAATTAGCGACTGCATTGTACCAAGGATCCATGATAGTGTCTTCATCCTCTTCTACTTGATACGGTATAGGGAACAGTTGCACCCTCCTTGTGAAGTATGCGGTCATCCTCATATAGTGCCTGACATGCACCTCTTTGTCACCCTGACAATTTTCCCAGAAATCCTCGACATTGTGTAAATGGGCGTACTCTGACCCTAGTGCTTTCCTTACATGCCCATACGGGTCCATCCGTGGGTGAGGAGTGTGCAATTGGAAGTGGTATTCCACTAACTCCTTTTCTAAATTCCCAACACACTGGGAAGTTTGTAGTTTGTACATGCCCTGACCAAGGGTCAAGGGATAGGAGATTCCTACCAAGTGTTTTCCTTTGAAGACTGATTTTATGTGTTGGAGCTTCTGGGAAAGTTCCAATAGGATGATCTGATCATTGGGGTACCGAGGCAGTATGTTTGGTCTTTCAGTGAAACCATGGGCGTGAATGTAGGTAAACTTAGGGAACTAAAGGAATAGGAAGGTGTATTGTTTCAGAAATTCCTACACACTATGAGAGACTCTCCTCTCAAAATCCCCTCTAAGCAGTCAGATGATGTAAGCAATGAAGGCATCATTGACCCTACAGTACTCCTTGAAATTCCTAAATTGGAGCTGGGGATGTCTGTCATAGACTTTCAATTTTTGCCCTGGCTCCTCGTCGGGTGCCACAAACAATCCACTATACTGCCTTTGGTCTACCAAGGAGTAGACCAGATAGGAAGTCATATAGAACTTGGAGCTTTTCTTCACATTTATGAACTGCTCATGGAAGCAGTCGCTTATCATGCCTCCCTAATAGAACAAGGCCTTCGTGGTGACATCCTCATTCCCGTGAAGGATCTGCTCAACAAAGTAAACCATCCATTCCTAGAAGAATTTTGTGGTAGGCAGGCCCATTACTCGACTCAGCATGGTGACCAAGTCATGGTAGTCTTCGTGGAAATCGCTACGGAAGAGTTCTTGGGGAACCTTCACAGCGCTACCCCTTTTTTCCTTAAGCCAATGCTGATTTATCAATCTTTTGCAGCCCGCCTGATTGTCATCCCATGTCGCCTTACATTCCTCTATGGTGGGTGTTTCCATTTCTTCAAAAGTGGGAATGTGGAAGGTATTTGTAATGCCTTCAGCTAACATATCCGCTAGAATATTACCATCCCTATCAATGATGGGCCTTTTCTTAGTTTGATAGGCCTACCGACAAGCCATGACTAGCTCAGGGGCAATGAGAGATGGGGGGAATCCCATAACTTTTGCGATTCCACTTTTCCTAATCAGCCTTGCATTCTTGGTTGTCCGGTTGATTCTGACCCTTTGTGTAAACTCATCAATATCAACTTGGCCAATATTGGTGTCTATTATTTCTTTCTAGTCCATGATGATTTTTGATCATAGAAGTTCACCCTAGAACTAGAACTTCATTTGGTCTTTACCCTTCTTTCCACGAGGATTCTTTCCTGACTTCTTTCCTTTGTCTGCAGTCCCCTCTCAGGGTCCTGCACCTAATTCCATATATCCTACAAGCAAAGGCATAGTCAGTGCAACTAATCATGAAAGCTTTGACATTAGTCGAAATCCCATGGTCGAAATCAACTTTAGAGAGTTTATCATTAAAATCATACTTTTACTTCCAGATGTCATTAGTCCTTCAATTGAGGGCTTTCAGAAAATCTGGGCCCAGAGGCCTGGACGTCCTCGGTAGGAATGTTGTCTTGAAATGGAAAACGGGGTAGAGTGATCTGAGAGATTTCTCTCGACTGAATTTCGATGCTTCAAAAGGCTCAAATTGAAGAGGGCTGAATTTGAGCACGTCGGTCAAGATCAGATTTCAAATTGGAGGTCATTTAAGTCAATTTGAGAGCATCTGGAGGTACAGGGCCAGAAGGTCGTCCGAGGTTGGCTGTTTGAAATGGCTAGAAACAAAGGGAATTTTAGAGACAAAATTTTGGGGTCTGGGACCTGGCGGGTCCAAGGGCGGCCGATATTTTTCCAGTTTTTAAAGCGCTCAGGCCTGAGGATCTAGAAATCCGTCATGCTTTCGCCGTTCAGAACGGAAATCATCGGACGGAAGTCCAAAGCGAGTGACCCGGCGGACCGGACCTGACACTTAGCTTGGGCTTTTGATTTTCCCGTTAAGGTTTCACAGTGAGCAGGAGGGCGGAGCCCGGAGGTCAGAAAGTTGGTTGCAATTTTCTCTTTGCAATGGCAGAGATGGGACGGAGTCCCAGATGGCGGAGATCGGTGAAGTCAAGGATGATTTGGAACCCTCATGGCAAAAGGTAGGTTGGGAATCGGGAGGCGAGAGGTCATTGTAGGTTCACCATTCAGAATGGTGAAGACTCTAGGGAAGTCCGCGGACCGGGACCTGGGTTCATGACGAGCAACTGATTTGAGACTAACGCCAAACGACGAATCACAAGGCAGGCTCTGTAGCTCGGGCGGACAGGGTCTTTTCAGCCTTTGAGAACAGCGGGAGCTTTGTGGAATCTTAGACACAGAAGTCTGGGTGCGCAGGCTAGAGAGGCAAAAACGGAGGCCAATTTCAGAGTTTGAATTTTGCAAAGCTTGACGGCGAACCGCCGACGGAAGTCCGAGAAGCTAGGCCCGGGAGAGGGTGCAACCGTTTTGAAAAGTCATTTTATTTCGAAGTTTAGACAGCCATTGGGAGACTCGAGTCTGGAGGATGTGAACGCCCCTGGTGACGAACGACCGCGACAAGGTGAAGTTCTAGACCAATTTTGAGGGTGTTTTGGACGATTTTTGAAGATTCTAGAACATGGGTTTTATGCGTTTTATTAAGTTTTATCAATTAAATGTGTTTTTAACCCATGTGTTCATCATTTTAAGCATTAAACTCATAAAAAAATCTTGGGAAAGTGGACGAAAAACCTACCTCAGAAACCCGATGAGGCAAGGCATGAAATTCGCTAAGGGTCAGCAAATGATGGCAATGGGTGCGAGGGTGACGATCAATGAAGATAGTGGACTCCTCTAGGAAGCTCTCTAAACCCTCTGGAAAACCTAAAAAAATGAAAGTGATAGGTTGGGATGCAATATTTATACCCCCTGCCATTAATGGCCTCATTAAATGCAAGTACGACAAACAATTTGGTTGGTGGATTTGAACTCGCTGACATCGGCAGGAGGTCCGAGGTCCGGGGGCCGGAAAGACACAAGGCGGTGACCGTTTAAAATTCATTTTGTAAACCACCAGTGGTGAGGGGGAGCCCAGGGCCCGGAGTGCAGAGTTCCCTCGGTGATTTTCCATCGGAACGAAAAAATCCGTGTGGAATTTCAGGAGCGGAAGTCTGGAGGGGGTGACTCGAACAATGCGAAGGCAGGCCAGAATGTTTGCTAGTTTCAATAGATGGAAAATAGGGAGCCGGGTCTCGAGGCCCAAGAAGGCGGAAGCCTTCCACCATTTGGGAACAACAATCACAAGGGGAAACCCAGCCAGGGAAACTCGGTGGGGCGGGCCCGACAGGCTCCAAGGCCACTGACAAAGGGAAACTACCAAGGAGACCCTGCAAGGCACCAAAACTTGACAAAATTCGAGAGGTGCAACACGGTCAACTCAAGATGAGACTCTGGAGGTACGTTGACCATGTAGGACACTAAAATAGGGCACACAAAATGAGGCAGTGACAAAAATGACCTAGCAAGGGGAAAGAAAAAGAGGGTCCCCATTCCGAATGGGGCATGTGTGCCGAGGGCACAACAAATATTCCTCATCATCAATGAACTGTTGCATAGATACTCTCAAAGATGGTAACTAAACCTCAATGGGAAGAATGTCTTTAGATCTAAAGAAAAGGGAATATGGAGTGGCTCATGTAGGAGTGCAAATGCTAGTACAATAGGCCCATAAGGTGCGGTTAAGTTGGATATATCAATCATGGCCAATGTTGTCAATAGTTTTCTTCAATATTTTTAGGATAGATTTACTAGATGCCTTAGCTTGACCATTACCTTGAGGGTAATATGGCGTGGTGAAATGATGATGGATATGTAATCTCTCACATAGTTCATGGACATCTTGATTTTTGAAGGGATTACCATTATCTGTGATGATGGATTGGGGACACCATATTGGTATATTATGTAATTAAGGATGAACTTGGATATTTTCTTACTGGTAATATAGGTCATTGGAATGGATTTGATCTATTTTGTGAAATATTCAGTTGCAATAAGGATGAAATTATGACCATTGGAAGAAGTAGGGTGGATTTTTCCCATGAGGTTGAGTCCCCATTGAGAGAATGACCATTGCAATGTTATTGGATGAAGGTATTGGGTAGGTGAATGCACAAGATCTCCACGTATCTAACATTGGTGAAATTTCTTAACAAAGTGATAGGCATGAAATTCCATAGTAGGCCAGTAGTATCCTGTTTGCATGAGCTTTTTGGCTAGGGTAGGACCAATAGAGTCAGCTAGACATATACCATCATGTACATCATGTAAATCCATTTGTGCTTCCTCTGAATCAATACATCTAAGTAGGGTGTTTTCTAGGCTACAACAATAAAGGGTATCACCGATGATGACATACTTGGATGCTTGTTAGATAAAGGTCTTGCGTTGGTTAGAGGACAACTCAAGAGGGATAATTTGGTCATGCAAGTAATTCTAAAAGTCTTTGTACTAGGGAAAATTAGGACCAACAATTTCACATACGAGCTTGGATTCAAGGACATCAAATGTAGGGACCAACAATTGTTCCACCAAGAACTCATAATATGATACAATATTAGGTATATCGAAGAGAGAGCCAATGGTAGCCATTGCATCAACTGCTTTGTTCTAAATTATTGGGATCTGGTCAAAGATAATGACATCAAAGTACTATTTGAAATTTTCAACCATTCTCTTGTAAGGTGTGAGCTTTTCATATTTTGTGTCGTAATCATCATTATCTAGACAAATAACCAGTGGGGAATCATCGTAGACTTGAAGGTTATTTATTTTCCATTTGATATCCATTCAAAGTATTGTTAGCAATGATTCATACTTAGCCATGTTGTTGGTGTAGGGAAATTCTATTTTTTATGACTTAGGTATTGAGTCTCCTTTTGGTGTGACAAAGAGTATACTAGCTCCTAAACCATGATTTGTGTAAGACCCATCAAATTATAGCTTCCATGTTGTAGAGGTCTCTCTTGTGAAGATGGACTCATCAAGAAAAATAAATATTAATGCATGATTTTCTGCTATAGGATCATCTGCAAGTTGATGATCAACATATTCTATGTCAAATTCACTCAGGATAACTACCCACTGAAACAAAGGAAAATAGGTTGGGGAAAATTGTTATGAAAGGGGTTTTCACTAAAAAGACCTATTTCACTAATTTCATTCAAGGAAATGGGATCCAAACAATTAAGTGACTCAACCAAAAGGTGAGTTGAATCAAGGTATGAATGAACAAATTTCCTATGAAATGCAAATGAAGAACATTAATCAAATCTAACAAAAACAGTAATCAACAGTTAGATTTGGAAAGGGGAAAACAATGTGTACCTTTCACCAAAAGTCACCTTTTGAAGTTTATTAAGGACTCATTTTCCCTATGGTGAATGGGTCTTGGCTAGGGTTATCTAAAATGTGTTTCTCAGTGTAACATAGAAAAATGTATCTCTTTACATTTTCACACTTGTTTGGGACCTCCTTATTCAAATTTATGCTTCTTTATGCCTTAAATGGTAATTTTTCCCCACTTTTGAGTTAAATATTATTTTAATTCAAAAGTTATTATTTCCCTCTTCTATAATTAAATAAATGTTATATTTATTTAATTATTTATCCTTTCATTATCTCCCCAATTAAATAATTATTTTAATTATTTAATTACCCCTTCCCTCTCCATTAAATAATTATTTTTAATTATCTAATTATTTTTTCTCACCTTTCTTTTTAAATAAATAAAATCAATATTTTATTTATTTTTCCTATGATGGCCACCTAAATTAAATAATTTTATTATTTAATTTACTCCAACAACCTCTTTTTCTGTGCTAATCTTATCTTCCACCTCAAGTCTTTATCTATCCATGTCTTTCTTCTCTCAATTAACCTCCACCCTTGATTAAATTATTTTCTAATTTAATCTTGGACCTTGATCATGATCCTTATTCTAGCCATTCACTTAACTCTCCTCTATTAAAGGAGACCTTTCATCGATTCATCATCAAAGTATCATCAAACATACATGTTGTTAAATCAATTCATCAATTTTGAGGCATTTAAGAGAAAGATTCTCCATCAATTGTTGCATAAATTTAAGATCCTTCCTCATGGAAAGTTTCTAATTACATTGTTTCATGTTTCATGCTTTATTATCTTATTTCATCATTTTAGTTTAATTACCTAAATGGCGTTTGACCAAGGAAAACTCCCAATCCCTATGTATCAACATTTTCTCTCTTCCTTTGTGTGATTTTAGATCTAGGTGCTTGGATGACTTAGACATGATTGAAGAATAGGTTTCAAACTTGTGGAAGTAATCTCCCCATTGGAAAGGTCAAAATCTACACAAAAAGTCACTTACAGCCTTGAAAATAAGTGTTTCAAATTCGGACACTTGGAGGAACAAAAAGAGAAGACCAAGAGCTTTAGATTCCACTTTCGAATTTCCTAAAATATGGAAGTGGAATAATCACCTAGCTTGGTGTATGAGTCTACCAGGCACAAAACAAATATTTTGTAGTTTTGAGTACCTAGTTTCCCGAAACCTATTCTGGGAAATTTTCCCCGAAGCAAGACTAAGTCATCCAGATTGTTGTATGAATCCCTGTTGACTTCTACAATGGATTCTATAGGATTCTAGAGCTCCATTCCATCCTTCTCCAGCCTCTAGGTGCACATCTCCAGTTTCATAAGTTTTGATTAAAGTTTACTTGCATTTCTAGGTCTTTTTGCATATCACAACATTTTTTCAAACATCTTGCATTTTCTAAGTTTACACTTATTGGTGAACCCATTTTTGGAATCAAGCAACACTGAGAGGGGGGGGGGAATCAGTGTTGTGCAATTTATAACTTTATTAATCTAATCATTAAAGTATTGATAACATTCAACCAAAATAAAAATGCATGCACATAAGACAAGTAACCACAACACCATAACATAGGGATTTTTTATGTGGAGACCTTGTTAGGGGAAAAACCATAGTGGAGGTTAATCCAAAATATTGTTCTGAGTATACTCAAAAGAAAATATTACAAGATGAGAATGCACTTGCATTCAAGCACACTACCTAGAGATCACTGCTCAAAAACTGAAAGACTTACTACCTTACAAAAGTTTGGAATACTTCCAAAGAGTTTGAACTAATAAAGTAGCATCTACCAATACCTGATTGCAGTTCCGGTTAGGATCAACAATTGAATTTAGGATCTTCTGACTGATTATGCTCTTTTGCTCTGTTCTGCTTCAATTTGTACCAAAAATCCTTAATGCACAAGTGAAACTATGCATAATCACTCTACAGACCTTATGAAATTCTCAACATACATCAACTCACTTCAAACACACACCAAAATGATATAATCAATCACTTATATATATCTGCCAACAAGAATTCAATCACTACATGTCGGCTTCAACAAAATAAGAAAATATTCACAAATAGTTGACTCAAATCATCCATAATATTCAATGTGTATCCACAAGAGTCAGCCACAACATAGTGAGGACCCAAACCAAAATTTTAAAACACAAAAATAGTGAAACAATATCTCCTCAAATATCCACGACACACCATATTCACAAAGTCAGCCTCCAAATACTGATGAACAAAAAAATAGTTCACCGAACCTTCTAACTTCCACCCAAATTGATATGAGGCACCAAGATTTACATATAACACATATTATCCATTGAAAAATACTCCTTGAGATTCACAACATAAAATAATAACAAAAAGTCTACATATGAATTGAAGAACACAAAGTTATTGGATGCTTTGTTCTAACCAAACAAATAACTACTGATCTTCAATCTATCTGCTGGTATGAGCAAATTGCAATGCGTGGATCAACTAGATGACAAGGGTTTCCATCAATGACCACACTAGAAAACATGTGCAGTGTCTCTTGCCAAAAATCTCCCCCTTTGGCATTGATGGCAACACTTAGTGAAAAATGACTAAGTGTTAGATCAATACCAACAAAAAACACTGCCACCCAAAACTCCAAAACGATCTTCATCCACAGCTCAAAACTACAACTCCCCCTTAGATGACAATACATTTTTCATTGTTCTATTCTCCCCCTTTGACATCAACAGAAAATATGGGCAAACCACTTACAAAACTCCTATAAACAAATAGAAACTTTAAACTTCATATGTACAAACTTTGTTTCAAACAACTTACACGAACTTGAAGATATCTGCAAAATTTATCTTTAACAAGTTCAAGCTTCTATCCCAACACTTCTTGAGACTTTCCAGAATATTCATGTAACCACATAGTACGTAAGATTGCACTTCTACAGCTTCAAGGCTCACTATATCACTAACCGCCATAACATCTTGCACTTCTTTCAAATCATTCAACATGGTTTCTATCTTTGGACCAATTAGCCCTCTAAGTTCACCAGCTCTTTCCAAAAATTTGTCATTATCACGCTTCAGACTCTTTATTTTGTCAAGGAAGGATATAGCTTGACCTTCTTGTTCTCCAATAGAAATAATTAAAGGATCAAAAGCATCAGAAATAGCAGTTAACTCTTTCTCATGATCCTTAACCTTCTTCTCATTTTCCTCAATAAGTTTTGACAAAGACAAACATGACTTATAAATCCTTCCACCTTATGACTATGCACTTTCAACATTTTTAACATAGGTAGCTACTAGAGATTTGTCATTTACTATCAATCCTTTCAACCTACTGATCTTCCTAGCATCAAATTCCTTCTGAACTTTTACCAAAGCTGAATTCTCAAATGACTCAAAATGAGTACTTACCAAATTTATAAGTGTGTGTGGGAAATGTTAGTATCAAAACGATATGACAAAAACACACCAATGCAACATTAAACTAAAGAAAGCTAAATAAAATGAAATCAAAGAAATCAAACAGAGCTTCTTCAAAATCGTTCCATTGTCCTCTATCTCTAGTGATTTGCTTGAAGCTATTGCTCTCAGATTGTATAAGCAAGGCTTCTCAGAATGGCAACCTGCAGAACGAGTATGCAAAGGAAGAATACTTCTCTATCCTATATGCTGGTGGAGTGAAATGTTGATATACGAATATGCATAGGGGCTGTAGATTATGCACAGGGGCTGTGGATTATGAATGCTATTGAAACTATGATGTGAGGTTGATAGGCCATGATATGGAATGCTGATATGCTGGGCTATGCTATGCTAAAATTTGGAATGCTATGGATGCTAGAATACTATGCTATTGTAGATTGGCTATAGTTTTTCTGTACAAAAGCTTCTCCCTTTTCAAAGACCTGACAGTCCTTTTTATAGATTTTTACAGGCAAGAGCCTGGCTGGCAAAGATCAATGGCTATGAGATTGTCTGATAAATTTGAATGGTGAGGGATGGAGAGGTTGAGAGGAAGATGGAAGATGTTGGGAGGTTGGAGAGAAGAATGGAGGTTTGTCTTCAACCCACGGGAACAACTTTGCTCAGAAACAGAGAAATTTGTTAATTTTCTGTTTTGAAGTTATTTCACGGTTGTTGTAGATAATCCAAATTAAATAAATAAATTTATTTAATTTTATGTGAGTTTGAGGATTAAATTTTTTTTTGAAATATTTGATTTTAGGACTATAGAAGACTCAATTAAATGTTTGGAATATTTAATTACAAATAGACTTTAGAAGAATTAATTAAATAGTTGGAATATTTAATTGTGAATGGAATTTAGAGGATTTTTAGAAGAGAAGAATATTTAATCTTTATTTGAATAAAATATTCAAGCCAAGATTATATGATAATTAATATAAAATAAATCATAATGTTTATTTAATTAATTAAGAAATGGATAAGAAAAGAGATTAAATAAACTTATTTATTTAATCGAAATGAAAGAATGAACAATATAAATAAATTATTTAGATTTATTTATATGCAGATTGAATTCAGAGATTTAATTAAATAAAAAAATATTTAATTAATTACCAGACTATTGTGATGTGACCATTTTTAGGTGTATACATTTTGCCCCTCTTTGAAGTGATGTGTTTTACGCATTGCTTCAAAGAATTTTGAAATTTTCCCTAGATGTTGATTGTCGAATGTTGATAGGTATATGCCCCCTCGGACGATGAATCGATAAGATTTTGATTTTTGTGATTTTTTTTGAATTTTTAGATTTTTTTTAGAATTTTTTGTTTTTTATGATTTTGAAGATGTCGATTCATCGTTCAAAAATTATGATGTGAAGAAATTTATGTGGAAAGATGTAAGATGAAAAATTGATGACCTAAATTGCCCCTGCAATGATAGAATGTGATAAAATGCCCCAATTTTTCCTTTAAATAGGTTAAAAATATCATTTTCCATGTCATTTTCCCATTTTAACCTAGTAAAAATTGTAATTTGTGAGCTCTGGAGTAAGAAAGATGGCACTTCCTACCCACCAACACCATTTTGAGCGCATCCGATGACATTAATGGTCAACGCACTATGGACCAACAATATGTACCCCGTTAAACTTTCAGCGTTTGAAAATTTTCCATTTAGGGCACATTTTCCAACTTTTTTGTACCTTCATGCACTCTTTTAGCGCCTTTTATACTTTTTGTAGTGCCCTTTATATTTTCCATAGCATCTTTCATTATTTAGTGCCCTTTAAGGTTTTTGTAGCGCCCTTGAAGTTTTTTGTAGTGCCCTTGATTTTTCAGTGCCCATTATGATTTTGGCAGCGCCCATTATGATTTTGGCAGTGCCCATTACTAATTTTGCAACGTATGACTTTGTATTGATTGTTTGCGTATTGCGGTGCCCTGATTTGAGGATGTTTTGTGTGATAAATTTGTTGCCAAGGTTGTTGGAAAATAAATAGTAGGTGATAAATTTGCTTTCAAGTTAATGAAAAACAAAATAGTTTTTTGATAAGTTTGCTTCTAAGGTTGTTAAAAACAAACAGGATTTTGATAAATTTTGTTTCATGATGATGAAAAACAAATAGTTTGTTGATAAGTTTGCTTCTAAGGTTGTTAAAAAAAAATAGAATTTTGATAAATATGCTTTTCATGATGATGAAAAACAAATAGGGTGTTGATAAGTTTGCTTCTAAAGTTGTTAAAAACAAACAAAATTTTGATAAATTTATTTTCCATGATGATGAAAAAAAATAGTTTGTTGATAAGTTTGTTTCTAAGGTTGTTAAAAACAAACAGGATTTTGATAAATTTGTTTTCATGATGATGAAAACAAATAGTTTGTTGATAAGTTTGCTTCTAAGGTTGTTAAAAACAAACAGAATTTTAATAAATGTGCTTTTCATGATGATGAAAAACAAATAGGGTGTTGATAAGTTTGCTTCTAAAGTTGTTAAAAACAAACAGAATTTTGATAAATGTGCTTTTCATGATGATGAAAAACAAATAGGGTGTTGATAAGTTTGCTTCTAAAATTGTTAAAAACAAACAAAATTTTGATAAATGTGCTTTTCATGATGATGAAAAATAAAAAGGGTGTTGATAAGTTTGCTTCTAAAATTGTTAAAAACAAACAGAATTTTGATAAATTTGTTTTCCATGATTTGATTAATTTGTCTTGATGATTTGATATTGATGTTGCTTTGACTTGATGATTCTTCCTATTCAATAGGAGAGATTGAATGTCTTGCAGTTACGGGAGCGATTCCCAAAGACATGGAGGTTGATTATGTAGCTTGTACAAGCAGATAGAGATGTGATCGAGGCATGCAGACTGACCTCGTTACTTGACATGCCTGAAGTGCATCTCAACAGAGCCTTATTGACAAAACTTGCAGAGAGGTGGCACAGTGACACGAACACCTTTCATTAGCTGACAGGGGAGATTACCATAACTTTGGAGGATGTGTATCGCATCCTGAAGATTCCAGTGATGGGTGAGATAGTGAGATTTGACGGCCGGGAGGCGGGAGGCACTGATGCCTTGAGGCGGATATTTAGAGATGATCATATTGCGGGATATTATATCCCATGGGCTGAGATGACAGATTCATATGAACCCTTACCCTCTATACTTGCAGGCTTCATTGGAGGTGTTTTGTGCATTGACCATAGGTCGAAGGGTTTTGCAGTCGCGTGGGGTCGTGTACTTGAGAGGATGGTGATGCAGGGTACACAATATGCTTGGGGATTGTGCATGCTTGCACATTTATATGATGAGCTACACCATGTTGTTTATGGTCAAGGTCAGAGTTTAGCTATTGGTTGTTCGCTTTTACAGATATGGGCATGGGAGCACTTTGTCGTTATGTAACCATTGACTCAAGGACGACAGCTTGTCGGTCGGCCATACAGATTTAGATATACCGATGTCATTGCTCAGTTGAGGCTAGGAAAACTAGATCATTAGCAGCGTCTTCTAGATGATCTCGATACAATATGTTGGCGGCCCTATGTAGATTGTGAGGCATGGCCAGAGGATGCTAGGGAGATGCCCTATGTCTTTACCGCTAGATATCTAATTGGTCGTACTCCTGGGATTATTGAGAGGTTTCTTCTTGGTCGGGTGTGGTAATAGTATGGTTAGCCATAGGGTATGCCACAGGGTTCTTCTATTTATGCATGTCGACAGCAGGAGCTTACAGTGTGGGGTCTATGGATTTCATATGATGCATCAGTGGTAGAGTTCACCGGTTTAGGAGCACAGATGTGGGACTATAGAGCTAATATTCTTGATAGGGGGATGACTCCAGAGTATACTCAGTATGTGTTGGAACATCCTACGTAACGATTATTTGATCCTAATGAGCCTACCACTCCAGTTGCGGAGCATAGACCACATACAGGCGGACATAGGTGACAGCGAGAGGCGGCTTCGAAGAGTGATGACTTTGAGGAGGATG
Source organism: Sequoia sempervirens (assembly GCA_007258455.2). Taxonomy (NCBI): domain Eukaryota; kingdom Viridiplantae; phylum Streptophyta; class Pinopsida; order Cupressales; family Cupressaceae; genus Sequoia; species Sequoia sempervirens. The sequence continues at coordinate 103,924 of VDFB02304605.1, read as the reverse complement.
ATGATGATGAGTCAGATGGGGATGGAGATGGCAGTGATGAGGAGAGTGGGGGTGATAGTAGTGGAGGTGGTGGCAGAGGTGGCAGAGGTAGTGGTAGAGGTGGTGGAAAAGGTGGTGGCAGAGGTGGACCATAGATGAGACATTCAACTCCATCATCTTTAGTAGATCTAGTGGTGCCGAGTCAGATAGCTACCTTGCAAAGTAGAGTGTAGAGCTTATAGGGCCAGTAAGCACAGGTGCAAGCCTTGGTTACATAGCTACAGGGATAGTTGACTACAGTGATGGCTAAGGGAGATACAACCAGACCACAGGGCGAGGAGGCCATGGCCCTAGCTAACATTTTGCAGAGAGCAACATTAGGTGGCATGATGAGAGAGCTGACTAGAGCTATCCAGGAGGCAGAGTTCTATAGGATCAAATACCATGATGCAGTGCCACCCGAGTAGAGAGTGAGTTATACACAGTCTTGATCTACGCATAGTCACTCTCAGGCTACCAGCAGGGGTGTATCATATCCATTACCTCCAGGAGGGTCATCAGGGGCAGGTGGAGCAAGTCCATTAGGTACAGATGGAGTAGGTTTATTAGGTGCAGGTGGGATAGGTTCCAGACCAACACCATAAGAGGATAGCACTTCATAGTACTTTTTTTATATGATGTGTTATCAATTTTCTATTGAGACGTTTGTATACACACTGATATGATCCCATTTTGGATGATGTTATGTCATGCATAGCTGACATCTTTGTATATTTTGACATTCATTTTTGAGATAATATGATATGCAGTGATGATTTGTTCGTGTGATGAGTATGTGTACCTTTATTATGTGATGGGTATCTATTTTCTCTATGCATGATGCTTATGATATGATTTATGATGTGACATATGATGAAATGATATGTTATGAATAATGAATATGATGATGTTTTTTTTGTGACTGTCAAATATACTTAGTCCTTTATTGGAAAGATATGAAACTTTTATACTTTGCCAACTTTTGGGAAAATCTATAAATGCAAAATGCAGATTCTAAAATGAATGTAATCTATACTAACCATGCAGGGTATTTGTACAATATTTCCATTCTGAGAGCTTATTTGTGCTTTTTGTGTCATCATAGAGCATTGAAATGTTGAAAGTTAATACAAGCATCAAAGGGTATGTTAGCGCCAGTGATGACCTGAGTATTGCTTTCATAAATTTTGATATAACAAGATAATACAAGCATCTAGGTATAATTGAACGGAGATGACCTGAGTATCGCTTGCATAAACACACAAGAGTTAACCCGTTTCCCATGCAAATTATGAAATGTCATTAATGATACATAGTAGAGCATGTCTCGCGACCAATTTGCATAGTACTAATGATTCACTCACAAATAGTAGACAAAGAAAAATCATACTCCTTCCTTGCTTTCTAGTCTATACATAATCGAATTGCTCTAGAGATATGATAGAAAATCAACCAACAATTCAAATTTTTTCCTAAAGTATTCCAAACATTATTCAGATTAAGATCATCCAACTTGATTATCAACATTGATGTTTGTGTTTTGATTAACATTGTTTTGACCATGTTGTTTGATTTCATTGGCATTGAGTGATCGTTTTGATGTTGTGGTTGATTTGATGCGTCAATGTATGTTGCATTTTGGCAAACCGTCATTTGTCCGTTTTTGATGTTCTAAAAGCTCGTTGCCCCTCTCTTGTTTATTCTGTGTTTCTGTCCCCAGTGTAAACACAACCTGAATAGTATGGATATGTACAAATTTCATCAAGCCATGATGAAACACAAGGATTCCCGTTGCATGATATGGATATGATAGATATGTACAGATGATAAATATAGATAAATGATGCCATAAAGCGAATGCAAGACATAAGCTAATAAATAGAGGAGCCCATTTTGATCACAAATAGTGCCTATTTGCCAGGTTTTCACCACTTGTTTTTATTGCACTTTTTTTTTTCAGGACTTCTTCTGATTTTTATATATATTTTTAGGACTTTTTCCAAATTTTTATGTATTTTTTCAGGACTTTTTCTAATTTTTATGTATTTTTTCAGGACTTTTTTTGAATTTTATGATTTAGACATAGAACTTCTTCAAAAGAATGTTATTGATCAATTCTTCAAACAGGTCCCCTTCTGACATAGATAACTGATATGCTCCAAAACCGTATGCTGCAATGATTACAAATGGACCAAGCCAATTTGGTTCAAATTTTCCTTTCTTTTCTCTGTCTTGCTGATTGTGTGGATTTTCTTTCAAGACTAAGTCACCTATTTGAAATTTCTGTGGTTTAACTCTGTGATTGTAGCTACAGGACATAACTTGTTGATAACCCTTCAAATGATCAATTGCATGTTGACGTCTTTCATCTAACAATTCTAGCTCTTGCAGACGAGATACTCGGTAGTCTTCATCATTTATCAATCCTTTGAGTGAGACCCTAAGTGAAGGTATTTCAACCTGTAATGGTAAGATCGCTTCTACTCCATATACCAAGTCATATGGGGTAGCTCCTGTTGGTGTACGAATGCTGGTTCTGTATGCCCACAAAGTTGGATTTAACTGGACATTCCAATCACTACTGGCATCATTTACCATCTTTTTCAAGATCTTCAAGATTGTTTTGTTTGAAGCTTCTGCTTGACCATTTCCTTGTGGATAGTAAGGTGTAGAGAACCTGTGTTGGATGTGAAATCTTTCATAAAGTTCATCAACATCCTGATTCTTGAAAGGCCTCCCATTATCAGTGATGATAGAATTAGGAATTCCATATCGGCAAATGATGTAATTCAAGATAAATGAAGAGATTTGTTTACCAGTCACGATCGTCAAAGGAACAACTTCGATCCATTTTGTAAAATATTTTGTAGCTGTGATGATGAATTTATGCCCATTTGATGATGAAGGCTGAATTTTTCCAACAAGATCTAATCCCCACTGAGAAAAAGGCCATGTCGGAGTGAAAGGCTGCAGTTCCTGTGCAGGTGCATGAATAAGATTCCCATGGATTTGGCATTTAGAACTCTTCTTGACAAAAGTAAAAGATTCTCTCTCCATGGTAGGCCAATAATAGCCCATTCTAACAAGTTTCTTGGCTAAGATTAAACCACTTGAATGAGTTCCACAAATACCACCATGAACCTCTTGTAAGGCTTGTTCAGATTCGTCACGTTCAAGACATTGAAGGAGCATACCATCAAGACCACGTCGATAAAGGATATCGGCGATCAAGGTATAGCGGGATGATTGGCGTATGAAATTCCTTTTTTGGTTTTGGGATAAGTCTGGAGGTAAGATATTATTTTTCAGGTAGGTATAAGTCTTTCCATATAAAGGTGAATCAGAACTGGTTAAATGGCATATGACTTGGGTCTCAGGATTATCATAGGCAGGAGAAAACAATTGTTCCACCAAGAATTCGTACCATTTTTTATTTTCTGATAATTATAACAAGTAATTGTAGCCATTGCATCTGCAGCTTTATTATCAATCCTTGGGATTTGTGAAAACTTTATTGCCACAAAATACTTTTTAAAATCATCCACCATGTTCTTGTAAGGTAGTAGCTTATCATCTTTAGTCTAATAATCATCATTGATTTGATTAAGGACAAGTTGTGAATCACCGTAGACTTGCAACTCTATAATCCGCCATTCCAATGCCATCTTCATTCCTATGAGCAATGCTTCATATTCAGCCATGTTATTTGTGCAGGGAAACATCAACCGATATGATTTTGGAATGGTATGTCCTTTAGGTGTGACAAAAAGAATCCCTGCACCAAGCCATATTGCGTGTAAGATCCATCAAAGTACAATGTCCATGATTTCTTAATTGTTGCTGTGAATACATCTGCATCAGGAAATTCAATGTGCATTGGTTTTCCTTCTTGTAAAGGTGCTTCGGCCAACTGATCTGCTACTTTTCCTTTAATAGCTCTTCGATCTACATAGTGAATGTCAAACTCACTTAAGATCATTACCCATTTTGCAAGTCTTCTTGTTAAGGTAGCTTTACTTAAGAGGTATTTTAGTGGATCGATTTTGGTTATCAGCTTAACTGTATGAGCCAACATATAGTGGCACAACTTTTGGGAAGCAAACACTACTACTAGGAAAGCTTTTTCAATGAAAGTGTAGTTTACTTCATGACTTGTTAAAGTTCTGTTGATATAGTATATGGCCCTTTCTTTGCCTGTAGAATCCTCCTATGCTAGTAACGCTCCCAAAGATACTTTTGTTGCTGAAATATAAAGTATGAGCGATTTTCCTAGAACTGGTGGAATTAAGACTGGTGGATTCATAAGATATTGCTTGATCTGATTAAATGTTGCTTCACACTTTTCCTCCCATTTGAATGGGACATTTTTATTCAAGAGATGTGTAAATGGTAAGCTTTTGTCTGCTAGTTGAGCGATAAACCTCCTGATCGATTTTAGTCATCCTTGTAGTGATCGAAGCTGACTGATATTTCATGGTGGTGGCATGTCCATTATAGCTTGTACTTTTTCTAGATCAACTTATATGCCCTTTTTTGAAACAATGTATCCCAGGAGTTTTCTAGATTTAATGCCGAAGACACATTTCTTTGGATTGAGTCGAACATTGAACTTCTCCATTGTAATAAAGATCTTTGACAAGATTTCTAGATGTCTGTCTCTTGTGTTGGATTTGGCAAGGAGATCATTGAAGTAATCTTCCATTAATGTATGCATCATATCATGAAAATTTATTGTCATTTCCGGTTGGTATATAGCTCCTGCATTCTTTAACCCAAATGGCATTACGTTCTAGCAATAGGTACCCCAAGGGCATGTGAACGTTGTTTTATATTGATCCTCTGGTGCAATATTTATCTGGTTGTATCTTGAAAATCCATCCATTAATGAATACATTGCATGGCCAGCAGTTAAATCAACAATCATATCTATGTTTGGCAAAGGAAAGTCATCTTTGGGACATGCTTTGTTCAAATCTTTGAAATCTATACAAATTCTAATCCTTTCGTCCGACTTTGAAATAGGTATGATATTGGAGATCCATTCTGCATAGTCAATAGATCGAAAGAATCCAACATCTAAAAGCTTCTTTAACTCTTCTTTAACTAATAATGCAACATGTGGATGCATTTTTCTAAGTTTTTGCTTCACAGGTTTTTCCCCTGTGTTTATAGATAGATGATGCATTATCAGATTAGGATCTAACCCTGGCATATCGACATATGACCAAGTGAAATTGACTTGATTCTCCTTCAAGAACTCTGTGAATTTCAGTACTTCTTCCACTATTAATGATGCTGCAAGTTGCAAGATTTTTGGTTGCTCTGTTGTACTTATGTTGATTGATTCTATTGGCTCAATCAAAATAGAAGATATTTCTTGATAATTTTTGGGAAGAGTGTCAAGTTTCTCATCCTTCAATGCCTCAAAAAGGTTTTCACCGTCGGATTCACTCTTTTTTTTTTTTTCTTATTGTGATCTACCACTATCATTTTTCAGTTTTCACTGATAGATCCATCTTTTATTTCATTTATCTTACAACTAAGAGACTTGACACCCTCCCTATCAAAATCTTGAGTATGAGATTCTTTGATGGAACACTTATTTTCTTGATTAGATGAACAAAGGAAATTTATAATATCCTCATCATCATGGAATGTAGGGATATGGATAGGTGCATCGTTGTCCCAATCAACAAGTTCCAGATAGACTAAAGTTATGGGATCATTAGGTTGGGTAAGGTCTTGAGCTGTCAAAGTCATGATATGGTTGTCATTTTCATGATGGAAAAGGTCTATGATGGTATTCTCCTGTCGATTATCAATCTCGTTAAAATCTAAATTGTCCTCACTTGAGTCATCATCATATCATGGTTCAAATTCAAGTGATTGTGTTCCCGAGCTTTCTCCTTGTATGAGAACGGGTGCATATTTGTGTATGGTATCAACCTGTTTTTCTCTCCAAAACTCATCGTTATAGATGGTGTCCCATTCATATTCATTAGAATAAATGTCTAAACTATTCTACAATTGGAAAACTAATTCATAAAAAATTTGTAGAGTGACATCTTCATGGGATTTATCTGAAATCTATTCTCCTTCATGAGTTTGTTGTGCTTGCTGTGAAGTTGACTCTTCTGTATCTTTACCATATCAAAGTCCTATTTTATCTTTTGGATGTATTGAAATAGGTTGAATTGGCTCAATGATTCCTTCTTTTCTTTTTCCTATAGGACCATTTCCTTCATAGCCCATTCTTTGCATGATGGTATACCCTTTGCCATATTATTCGATAGGTAGCTTGATGTAAAAGATAGATTCATCTTCATCTTTGTATAGCCAACTTAGGATGTCCCTATCTTTGGCTTCTTCCTCGGTAGTGTTAGCTTTAATGAATTGTCCATCAAACTTTGTGATTGGCACAAAAGCTTGGGATGTAGAGGTTGTTGCGATCTTTTGATTTGATAGGGTTGGTTGACCATGTGACCTCAGAGAAGGAGGTAAGGTAGAAAGGCATATCGAATATTCTCCTACTCCTTTGTATTTTAAATGTAGCTTGGTGTCAAGATTCTTTCTCAATTCTTGCAATTGACCTTGTAGATTGGAAGAAGTAGTAAGAGCCTCCCTATTGTGCGGCACAAAGGTGTCTTGAGTTGCTCAGAGATTTGAACAAGTTTGGGTGCTATTATAGTCAGCTTGTACAGTTATTTCTTGTCCATCATACGGAAACTTGAGGCATTGATGGTACGTTGATGGTACCGCCTGCATATCATGAATCCATGGATGACCCAAAAGTATGTTATAGGAAAGATCACGATCTAGAACCTGACAAAAGGTATTTTTCACAATAGGTCCCACTCTGATAGGTAGGATTATTAGTCCTTTAGAAGCTCTTTCTTCATCATCATATGCCTTGATAGTTATTTTCCTTCATGGATCAATGGAATTTTCTGATATTCCTAAGGCATGTATTAGCTTTAAGGTACAAATGTTTAAACCGGCTCCTCCATCTATCAAGACACGTCCGATTCGGTGTTTATGGATCATGACTTCAAGATAAAGCGATGAATTATTCGGATGTGTCATGGAGGCATCATATTTTTCAGAGAATGAAAGACAAGTGGGGGAAGACAAATGTCCCACCATGGCTTGAAATTTGTCTACGTCCAAATCAGTGTCGACGGTTGTGTTTACAAGAGCTTCTTCTAAAATATTCTTGTGTATGGGGGATATTTTGAGAAGTTCAAGGATGGAGATTTGAGTTGATAATTTTCCTAGTTGATCAACTAGATTATAATGACTTGGAGGAGGAATAGCTACCTTAGATGAACTTCCTTTTAAGAAAACTTTTTCTTGTCCTCTCGTAGTCACATTAATCTGTTGATATTCTTGTTTTTCCTTGATTTTGATAACATTGACCCACTGATCATCTGCATAGATGTGGCAGATTATGTTGTCTTCAACATTATTTATACTTTTCACTTTGGTATCTGATGTTTCCCCCTTTTGATAGTTTGGTAAAGGATCTTTGAATGCTTGATGATCGTCGTTGGTATGATGTCCTTCAATTGTGATAGTGCCATTGTCAATTAAATCTTGTACTACATTTTGCAAGGCTTGACAGTTATTTGTTCTATGACCTTTACATCGATGATAATTGCAATAATACGAGTCATTCCATGATGGTGGTTTGACTCATGGCTCATAATCTCTTTGTGGTGGTAAGGTGATAACCTTATTATCGAGAAGCTCCTTGAGAGCAAACTCAAGAGATTGACCCAAAGTGGTAAAATTTTGTCGATTTGAAAAGAATGGGGGTCTGGATGAATTTGATGTTTGGGTATTGCCAAGATTGTTATTGAAATTACCACGATTATCCTTGGTGTTTTGATTGGTCATGCTTTCTTTATTGAAGTTTTGTCCTTGTTGATTGTTGTTTCCTTGTTGGTTGGTATTTCCTTTTTGGTTGTTTCATGGAGCACTTGATAGGTTGAAGATAGATGGTCTTGTTCGTACATTGTTTGCATCCACTATACCATCATTGACAACATTTTTATTTCTGTTCCAAAACCTTGTTTTATCATTGTTGTTATGGTTGGATGAACTTGGATTATCAAGTTTTATTACTCCTCTTTTGACCAAGACCCCTTCAATGGTGATTCCGTTTTCAATCAATTTTTCAAAGTTAGGAGGACAATGAAGATTAAGCCTGTAGCTTAATTCTTGATCTAGGCTATTGATGAAGATATCCATCTTTTCCTTTTCAGGAATAGGACGGGAATATCATGAAAACACCCTTCTCCACCTTTGGAAAAATGTAGTGAAAGATTCCCCTACTTTTTGTTTCACTTTACAAAGATCAAGCATGGTTATCTAGTGTTGGATGTTGTAGGAGTATTGTGATATAAAGTTATTTATTAACCCGTCAAAGGTTTTGATGGGGGGAGTGATCTTTGAAATCCACTCCATGGATTTTCCACCCATACTTTGTGGAAACAATCGCATTAAGTAAGTATCTTCATAAGTGAATTCTAGACTTATATTTCAAAAATCTCTCACATGTTCAATGGGGTCACTTTTCCCATTGTACCTATCAAATTTAGGGATTTCACAATTTTTGGGAAAAGGAATCATTTGAAGACTCCTATCAAATGGATAAGGACATATGTCATCCAAAAAATACTTCTTTGTTGCACCCCCTTGCATTTCCTTTATTTTCCCTTGTAATTCTTTTATCTGTTGAGTAAGGGCACTAAAATCATTAGGAGTTTCAGGATTCTCTTTAATCCCTTCTATATCAAAATCGGTAGGTAACTTAGCTCCTTGATTAGCTAATGAAAGGAAATATCTTTCTTTGTTTTGTTCTAAAATCCTTTCCATAAAAGTATGGAATTGGGGATCCTGCTCTGCTTCTTGAAGCTTTTCTTCTGTTATCTCTTCAGTATGAAATGGATTCTCTTCTTTCTCACTATTATCACCCATTTTGCTTGTGGTACTTTCTCTTTCATCTTTTTCTATGTGCTTTCGAGATCTCATGAAAACAAGCATAAGCTTTGCCCCAAATTCGACTAAATTTTGATCAAAAGAATGAAATAGTGCAATTTTTGATGGATATGAAAGTCAGGATAGAATGAAGATTCTATGAATTTAAAAGATTTATAGTCTTTAGCTCGTGTTTTCCCTAATTGAAAGGATGAAATCCTATTTGTGGGAAATTAAACAAAAGATCAAGAAAGAAAAAAATGATTTTGCACTTTATGAATTTTGATCGTAGCTTCGTAAAAAGATGGATTTGTGATAAATACCTAATGTGATTGAGTTCTCTATTGCAGAAATTGATTTAGATGAATAGAATATGCAATTGCAGGTTGGGGAATATAAGAAGAATGAATACACTGACTGTGGTTGTGCCTTTGAGAAAGGGCTCTTCTTTGAAAGAAAGCTTGTGAGTATAATGGTTCTACAACATAATCATCAGTGAAACCTCTAACAAAGTCATGATATCGATGGATAAAGGTTCTATGTTCAAGTAAAACCTATCGACTTTGGTACAAGTATTGTGTTTTCTTCAATAGTTTCTTGTAGCTAAGTGGTTTCGTTGGCTTTTTGATTCGTTTGAGAATGAATTTCTTAACAAAGGTTGTGGATTTCTAATATCTTAACATGAGAGTAATCAATGTAATTGTGAGTTTTGGATGATCTTTACTGAATTAATGTTTTGAAGACACATCAAGTAAGTTTTAGAATAGTTGTTTCAAAAACCAATGATAAAATAAATTAAACAAACTCACTCTTATGGTCAAAAGGTCACCATAATTTCATAGCCCACATCTTAAAACTACGTTAGCTCACACAGCCTTGTCACCCCCTAAAGGGCGCCCATTTTTTTTCCTTTTCCAAGTCTTAACCAAAGAGAATAGTTGATGGTCAGGGTCTATGGTAGTTATATGGTGAGTATCTTGGGGGCAGATTCTTCCCTCCCCTTGCACTATGAGAATTAAGATGTTCAGAAACTGACAAGTTAGCCACTAGTTATAAAGTTCATAGTATGGATTTTCGTTCGGTGTGGCAAATGATATACTCCCTCGAGAGACCTTCCAACCTTTAGAACAAAGGCTTTGGGGATGGTTATCAATGCACACTACTGTTGAATAGGATTTTCATCAACCATCCGCATTTGATTAAAGTGGGTTGGAAAACTTGGCCTTAGTTGTTCCCACTTAGGTCGTTCATGTAGGGTGAGTACTTTTTCCCACTACGGCAGGCCTTCTAAAAGGTTTTAAAAAAGCTTAAAATTGCATGAAATAGAATAGATGAGTCTGGCATTTTGATCACCCAATTGAGGGGAGAGCATAGGCCTATCACCATTTAATCATAGCAAGCATGAGTTCAATTTTAAGCCCAAATAAACAGTTTTCTATGCTAGGTGAAGATATTGCTTCACAAAGACATGGAGTTCTTTTTAGTCCAAAATAGAAAATGAGGTGACTATCCTAGGATTGCTTCATTTTTTGAATTAAGTGACTATCCTAGGATTGGTTCATTTTTTTAAAGCTCTTATTGGCTGCGGTCGCGTTGGATCCAGTCAAATTTTACTTAAGTCATAGATTACAGTTGCAGACTTACAAATTCTATGCTAAGATAAAAAAATTTGCTAAAACAGGCATCAAGAGCGCTAAAACAAAAATGCTCTAAGGAAACTGCAAAGAGCGCTACAGAATCATTAAATAGTGCTACAAAATCATTAAAGAGTGATGTGGAATTTTCAAAGAGCACTGTGGAATTTTCAAAGAGTGTTGTAGAATCCTCCGTGGGTGCTGAAGAACCTGCAATGAGCGCTAAAACAGAGTTAAGGAGCACTAAACTAAGTATGATATGCGCTGAAGCGTGTTTGATGTGCTAATACACTCTTCTAGCCATAACCTGTAAGAAAAATCTGTGAAAAGCTGTTAAAATTGGGGTAGTAGCCCCACGGTGGGTACCAAAAAATGTGTGTGGGAAATGTTAGTATCAAAATGATATGACAAAAACACACCAATGCAACATTAAACTAAAGAAAGCTAAATAAAATGAAATCAAATAAATCAAATAGAGCTTCTTCATAATCATTCCATTGTCCTCTATCTCCAGTGATTTTCTTGAAGATATTGCTCTCAGATTGTATAAGCAAAGCTTCTCAAAATGGCAACCTACAGAACGAGTATGCAAAGGAAGAATACTTCTTTATCCTATATGCTGGTGGAGTGAAATGTTGATATATGGATATGCACAGGGGCTTTGGATTATGAATGCTATTGAAACTATGATGTGAGGTTGATAGGCCATGATATGGAATGTTGATATGCTAGGCTATGTTATGCTAAAATTTGGAATTCTATGGATGCTAGAAGACTATGCTATTGTAGATTGGCTATAGTTTTCCCGTACAAAAGTTTCTCCCTTTTCACAGACCTGGTAGCCCTTTTTATAGATTTTTACAGGCAAGAGCCTGGCTGGAAAAGATCAATGGCTATGAGATTGTCTGGTAAATTTGAATGGTGAAAGATGGAGAGGTTGAGAGGAAGATGGAAGATGTTGGGAGGTTGGAGAGAAGAATGGAGGTTTGTCTTCAACCCACGGGAACAACTTTGCTCAAAAACAAAGAAATTTGTTATTTCACTGTTTTGAAGTTATTTAACAGTTGTTGTAGATAATCCAAATTAAATAAATAAATTTATTTAATTTTATGTGAGTTTGAGGATTTAAAACATTTTTGAAATATTTGATTTTAGGACTATAGAAGACTCAATTAAATGTTTGGAATATTTAATTACGAATAGACTTTAGAAGAATTAATTAAATATTTGGAATATTTAATTGTGAATGGAATTTAGAGGATTTTTAGAAGAGAAGAATATTTAATCTTTATTTGAATAAAATATTCAAGCCAAGATTATATGATAATTAATATAAATAAATCATAATGTTTATTTAATTAATTAAGAAATGGATAAGAAAAGTGATTAAATAAACTTATTTATTTAATTGAAATGAAAGAATGAACAATATAAATAAATTATTTAGATTTATTTATATGCAGATTGAATTCAAAGATTTAATTAAATAAAAAAATATTTAATTAATTACCAGACTATTATGATGTGACCATTTTTAGGTGTATACAATAAGTGTATAAGAGTGAATTTTCACCCTAGGCACAATTCCCCTTTTTTTCCCTTGTGCACTTTAGAAAACCTAAGTTGGAGGATTAAATTCACTTAAGCTCATTAATGGAAGTCCACTTGATGCCTGTTTTGTGTGTTGGTGGAGTTGTTCTGTCAGGGACGCACGTGCAGTGCGCAAATGTCTGTGTGGTGCACTTACATCCCTAACAGATTCCTACGACTGAGCCAGTAGAGGCATTACTCTTCCCATTAGCAGCGAAGTTGTAACGCCTGCTTCGACCACTCGACCTAAATACAGTCGTTTCCTTTCTCATTCCTTCATAATCATTCCCTGAACTTTCATTTGGAGGTTGGAAGAAAGATTGAAGGAACTCTACAACACATTAAGCTCTCACAAGCTTATTTTGCACTCACTTCCAAGCATTCCAAGCATTCCATAACAACAACATGACAATCCATCACTTTGGTAGAGAATGTTTGGGACTATGCCATTGCAACATAGGCTTGATTTCCTCTCATTTCTCCCCCAAGCAGCCTTGAGTTCTCTTGGTGAAGGTGGTAAGCTTCCCTCTCCTCTCCTCTATCACGTTGGTTGAGTAGCATAGTATTGTATGTAGTGCTTGTGTTTTTTCTCACTTCTTTATCTATTTTCGTTTAGTTGTTTGTGGAGGTGAAAACATCTAAATGGGGGTTTGATTGAGGTAGGACCCTATATAGCCACCCTCTAAATTCTCTCTCTTTTTATGTGTACGTGTTTGAGCTCTAGGAGGATCAGCTGGCGAATGACTTCATTGGTGACATTCTCCTCATCTTTATCACTCTTGCTTATTTACTTTATAATATCAAAGATTACTTAATCTATTTAGTTACATCATTTTGGCCTTTTAGTTAAATAGCTAGGTTGTTAGTCATTTTGGTGTGTTTAACCTTGTCTTGGCTGTTGTCTATCTGTAAAGACTACAACGTGCTTTCGAGATGTCAGTGTGTCGCACTGTTGTCCATAGTCTGCATTAATGTACTGGGGAAACGTCTCTCTAAGACATAGAGTTGGACCTAAAAACTGACTTGCCTAGCCCTATTTCAAAACTTAGGATAACAAAGTGATCGTAGGACCTAAAAACCCTCATCATTCTCATCCTCATACCCTAAAAAATAAACCTAGCCGAGGTAAGTTAGGGCAGCCTCTCACACTTGGCAAGCACTTGGCATTTAATTTTATGATGCTTGTTTTGTCTTTTGGAAATCATGATGCTAGTTCCTCGAGGATGTCCTGACAACAGGATTTAGAGGAGCAATGACATTTCATGATTTTTTTTTCCTATCTTTATTGTTTGTGGTTGATTATGACAAAAAGATTGGGGAAATCACTCTCTTAGTGTGAGTCATGATCATCCTTGTTTGCAGCTGCTTGTCTCATGTGATGGTACAACCTTGCACACCTTGGTCTACATCATATCATGGTGTTTTTTGGCCATTACAATAATATGCCCAATGATGATAAATATAAAAATTTAAGCATGAAAGTTGGTTCCCTTATCATTTCTCGTCTAACTTTCCATCTTCATCCTCCTTTCTCTTCCACACTAATATCCATCCCCTTCCAAGCTAACATTTCTTTTATCCTTCATCCTCTAGTCTTATCATCCATTTCGAGAGTACATTTGTGATCTTTGAACTCACCTGTCCTCTCGAGGGGGCATACACAACCCTCCTCGCCATTCTTCCTTCACTGGGGCATATTTTAGAATTAAATTTATTTGACACAATGCAATGAACTGCCTTATGTCAAAGAGGGGAAAAATGTAGACAATGAAAAATGTCCTAAGCCTGCAAGTGTCATTTTTCTTCATCCTCGTCCTTCAATAATTGAATAATTTTAGTTATTCAATTATGTTTGATCATATTCCTCTATTAATTAAATAATTTTTAATAATTATTGAATTAATTCACTTTCTAATCTTTATTTTATCTCGATCGATTAAATAAACTAATTGCATCACTAATTTCTCCCTCTTTTTCAATAGTTAAATAAATTATTATTTAGTTAATTATTTTGTCACCTTTCATCTATAGTAAAATAATTACCATTAATTATTTATCTATTCATGGTCCTTTAATTCTACTATAGTTAAATAATTATTAAAATTATATAACTATCCCATGCCACCTCCCCTATTAAATAATTAATCTAAATTAATTATTTAAGGTCTAATTTTCATCTCTCCATTTAATTAAATTGATAAATTTAATTAAATGCTCCTCTTTTCATTTTCTCCAAATAAATAATTTGAATAAATAATTTATTTTCCACTTGTCCATTTCCTCCACTCTCTCCATTTTTGGATAAATAATTTAAAATAAATTATTTATGCACCCCCTGGTCAAAGATGTTTCATCATAATCCCCTATCATAACATTCATTTTTGTCATAGCCTGCATCTTGCATATTTTTCATAGCTGTTAGGTGTCATAGCCACCGACATCATAGCTTTTCCATGCATGGCATATTTTTGGTGCATCAATGCTGGACCATTGATCTTGGCATCTTTTCTGAGACTTAATCTCAACCATCCATTTTGTAACATCCCTCTCACAATTTCTCATCCATTGATCTTGGAATCTTTCGAGAAGATTAATCTCAGCCATCCATTCGAAAGGTTGTCTATAAAAGCAACCTTCCTTCTCCATTTTCACCTTTATAGATATTCTTCTCCAACTTTCTACTTACAATTTGTAGGTATTTGCACAAGTTGGACTACAAATTTGAGGGCATATTTGAAAAAGGAGAAATAGGAGAGCAAGAGAATTGATTCAAGTTCAAGCATGGGGAGTATTTGATTTGATGTTTTATTTTCCTTATGCTTTAAATGTTTTCTCTTGTTTGGATGAGGTTAATAGTTTAGAAATGTTGATTGTCACTTTGTCTATGCTATTTGATTTCTGACCCTTTCTTACATTGGTGAACCCGACGTCAATCTTAAAATTTTGTAGAGAAATTGGTTTGTTTTCGCTATTTTGTAGGTTACAACCAAGAATTCATACAAAATATTGTCATCTTATTTTGAGTATAGAAAGATGGGTGCATGGAATCTCTAAAAATGAATATCTGGGTTTTGTAGGCCTTGTTCTTAGCTTTTCAGAACTTCAAACGGTTTAAAATGTTGTTAATATTTGAGAAAGTTATGGCCATTTTAGTATTTGTTGTTTTTTAATCTAGCTTTTAAAACCCACATTTTCTTTAGCCTATAACAATTTTTTTGTGCAAAATTTTGAAAAATACTTTCTGGGTTTTGAAGGTTTTATTTTCAGTTTTCCATGGATTCAAATGATTTAAAATTTTGTTAAGTTTTGAGAAAATTATCACTATTTTAATTTGCTGTTGTCATTAAACTTTTATTTTGAGTTACTAATCTCTTGTTTTCAGCATGTGGCACAGCTTGGAGGGAGTCTAAAAAATGTTTCTATAGAAACCAAAAATCAATCTTTTTCATTTCTTTAGGCATAATCAATTTTGTTTTCTTTCAACAACAACAACAAATTTCATTTACACTCATGAGGATAAAATGAACCACAATTTGAATGTCACTCATTTGGTCTTAAAATGAACAACAAATTGCATATTTCATTCATGAGGCTTAAAGCGAACAACAAATCTGCATGAATCACTCATTGGGCCTAAAATTTACAATTACAACTTGCATTTTCATGTCATTGGGCTAAAATAAACACAAGCATGCATTGAAACTCATATGGTTAAAATGAACTTGCATTCTCATGGCATGAGTTTAAAATGAACTTTGCTTTTTATATTTCAAGTTAAAATTTTAAAAAGAACAAAGTGTCTTGTGTGTCCTCCTCACATTATCATTTGGTAATTAAAATTTACAAGTGTCTTCAAATTTTGTCACCTTGATGCAATAATCGAAGTATCCTCTCTCTTGCACATTCATGCAATCCTGGGTGTAAGAGAAACGGTTATTGCCTCTAGAACTTGGGTCTGCCTTGGTGGTAAAAAATACTCACCCCAAGGTGACTCAGACTGACAACGGAGATTTTTGGCCAAGCTACCCCTAACCAGTATATAAATGTGAATCCTAAGGGAAATCCTAGGATTATGAGTGTGGATGTGTCATACGGACCAAGTAACACTCCCCAAAACCCTATTGAGATTAACCTCTTCAGGCTAGAGTGTCTCCTAAATGGAGCTTAATCTTGCGCTCCATTTATGGCCACTCGAACGGGGGTCCTGAATTAAACACCTTTGTGTAGTAGCCAAAAACCTTCTATTTGCTAGCACAACACCAGTTGGTGTGAAGGAATCCACATCTTCGCAGTCTGTAGTAGAGGTGATCAATCTGCCATTGGAGTTTCATGGGGGTTGGAAGCTTGGTTGGCTTGAGAAGAGAGTGCACTGTAAGAGGGAGCCCGTGCAGCCAAGCTTTTGGATTCACATGCTACTGATATGAGATTGGGGAAATCCACGTGGAATCTAGCGAATATTGTCCTGGCCTAACCATAGGATTATGCTTGTCTTATTTGTGTTTGTCCACATTCAAACATCATGCTTATCAAGTGTTTTTCGTATTTTCAAACAATATACACAACATTCACAAATTTGGACACAAACAATCAACCTCAGACAACTCAAAATTTTCAACGAAACATCAAAAAATAGTCTCAACCTGTTGTCAAACATTTTTTTCTAGGAGATCCCTGTTAGAAATCAACTTTGAAATTGCTCAAAATCCTCATTATTCAACCATTAGTTTGTATTCTTGACCATAGGCTTAATCTTTCAAATTTTAGTTGCATACATTAGGCTTCATAATCATAATTTTTGGCATTAGCTTGACCCTAGGTTTTCATCTTTGCATACTTTGGATTAGGTTAATCTTATCACAATTTTCAAAATCATTGCTTTCGAAACTAGGTTATCTTGGACTTAGTCACCATTCCTATTTTCAATCATTGTCCCTTTTGTGAGAATTTCCAACTCAAAAGTCTAGTTAGGAAAACTCACTAGTCATCTTGACCTTGTCACTTTGTCATTTTCAACAAGTCCTTTGGTAACCAAAATAAAAAAACAAAGATTAAGCTTAGAGTGCTTAGGTACCCATTTCTCCAAATTACATTCATTTTAGTTCATACCTTGTATACTTTATTCCTAAAAATCCAAAAATACTATGCATCCTATTCGTCATTTTGAACCTAAAACTTACATTAGTTACCTCTTTATTCAATTTCATCACCTTAGTCCTCACTTTGCACCTTGACCTTGCAATTTTCATAGTCCACATTGTCATTTTCCTAATCAACATTGTCATCCAAGTCAACATCGTCATCCTAGTCACCTTGGATTTTGGCATACTTGCATTATCATCTCTTTGCATTGTCATCCATTATCACACAAAAAGAAAAAAACATAGACTAGTGTCATACTTACATTTTCATCATCTTCATTTGAGCAATTTCCTTGATGGTGGAAACAAGTCTTCAAAGAAAGAAAAGATAAATGGTAGACTTTGGACAAGACTTTGACAACAACACCAACACCAACACCAATCCTAATGACTGAATTTATGACAATCCATTTGGAAATTTGAACAATCCCACATGGGCAAGGACAAAATATGAATATCTCACATGGACAAGGACAAAATATCCACATACCATATGGACACTTCCAAGGAACAAACACCAACATGCTACATGGAAAATTCTTTCAAAAAGGACAAGGAACTCAAATGACACAACAAATGTGTAACTTTGGAAATCAAATGAGTCAGGGATTTCAGATACCTCAAATACAAACAAACATGGCTAGGTCACATATTCCCACATACTCATCCCAGATTCATACTCAACAACAAATTCCCACTCACAACTGGCAATATCAGCAAACACCTAATCAGAACATACCATACTTTTAGGCAACCAATGATCCCATTGTACACGCCTTGCTAGCAAGAGTGGAGACCTTAAAAAATAGATGGAAAATATAAAAACCTCTGACAAGAAGACAAAAATTCCATACGACTTATGTCCATATCCTTTTGATACAACTTTGTACATGCCACCATTTCCACATGGTTATGTGGTTCCAAACTTCAACAAATATAAGGGTAAAACAAATCCACTTGACCACATCAGAGAGTTGGTAACAAGTTGTGTGGATATTGCTCATGAGCACACATATCTAATGTGATTGTTTCCTAAAAGCCTCATAGGACCAGCCTTAGAATGGTTCTATACACTATAACCTAGAATACAGTCATGGAAAGAAATTTCTAAAAAATTCATGAAAAATTACACATACAACATTGACACAGACACCTCCATTACCAACTTATGCCAGCTCACCCAAGAAGATTCAGGTGAAACCTTTTTACCATTCTTTCAAAAATGGAGGGGCCTAGCGAGTCGCTATCATATAGACATACTTGAAAAGGAAAAAGTTGACATGTTTGTACAAACGTTATTAGGCCCACTGAAAAATGGCTTGCATGTTCATTGTTGCACAACTTTTGCAGACCTAGTTGAATGAGGTGTCCAAGATGAAGAAGCCCTCATTGCTAAAGGAACACTAATATATGGTCCTAAAAACACAAATGCAAACCCTCCCCTTGCTGACAAAAAAAAATATTGGGTTAAGAACAAACATGTCACCAACGATGGTGTAGTTGATGCTAAGGTTGTCAACGCTATGGGTCCTATGATTACTCTAAAAAGGACACAACCAAAAAACACACAGATGATGATACAAACCTATGCTGCTAATGCTATCCATACAAATCAAAATAATCAAGGCAATCAAAACAATCAAATTCAAAGACAACCTAGACAACCCAAACAATTCCCTAGAGGACGTACATACACTCCCTTGGGTGAGCATATTGAAGAAGTTCTCAAGAAATATCTTCAGAATGGTGTCATCACACTTGAGGACCCCAAACCATACGACCCTGGGTAGTTTAAACCATCTTGGTGGGATGATAATGCATTTTGTGACTATCACTGAATAAAAGGACACAAAACCTCTTCCTGTAGACAATTGAAAAATTTGGTACAAGACCTTATTGAAAAGTGTATTATTGAATTTGGTGGACCACAGTTTGCTTCTAATGTGGATCATACAATACACAAGAACCCACTACAAGATCATGGTTCTAGAAACCCCTCTACCTCAAATACATATAACAATAGTCGAGCCAACTATGCCTATATTGGATATGACTATTCTGGGGGACCTATCGTACATCACATTAGAACAACTTATGAACATGTCTACCCAGTCACCATCATAAAGGCCCTTGAATGCAATGTCACCACCTATGGTAGAAAGGTCACCATAGCCGGCCCTCCTCCCCCTAGACAACCAAAGGTAACAATAGCTGGCCTGTCCACTTCGTAGTTGCAATTGCGTCCACAAAATATGCAATCCCAACCTAAAGGAAACTTTAATCTTATTGACCAGCTTGGAAAAACACCCACACAAATCTCTATTCTTGAGTTGTTACACATCTCGCCTGCCCATAAGGACATCCTAGATAAAATATTGCAAGAATCCTCCATTCCCCAAGATATTAATGTCAGCCAATTTGAAGCCATGGTAGGATATCTCATGACTCCCCACCATATCACCCTTTCTGACCAAGACTATTCGTCATCCAAATCCAACCATAATGATGCCCTTCATATCAAAGTTTTTATTCATAAACATAAGGTCAAACGAGTCTTAGTAGATGGCAGAGTGGAATTGAATATATGTTCCTTAAAATTGGTCAAGGCACTAGGCTTTTATGATGCTTGCATAGACACCACAAGAAGCATTGTTATCAAGGCATATGATGATGAAGAACATTCCTCTTGGGGCATAATTACACTCCCAATTCGAATTGGGCCAGTCATTGTCGACACCACTTGTCAAGTTCTATATTTGGACCTTCCATACAACATTTTACTCGGTCGACCTTGGATCCACACATTGAAAGCCGTCCCCTCCATGTATGACCAATGTTTGAAGTTTCCTTTCAAAGGCACTAAGATTATTATATACGGAGACCCTGATCAATTCCAATATTGTACCAAATTATGAGGTGTCTCAGAATGTCAAGTGCCTATCAATAGGGAAGCTTTGATTTCTTTATCTTCCAAATTAATTGACCCATCCACACTCGGGAAGCCTTCTGCTTCTTCATCCACCACATCCACTTCTACTTTTTCAACCACCATGACCACCTCCATAACACCTACCACACCATTTATCACCCCAAGCATCGACCTAAGCTTCCAAATTCAAGACCAAGGATGTGGAGAGTACAAGTTGAATACGGCCTATTGCATAACCAAGATTCCCAAGTCTCCCTAGGTCTATGGCAAACCTTGCTTTAGAATATAGGAAAAATAAATTTTCAGGGTTCCTCCAAATATAGTTTTCATAAAGTGGGGCGAAATGAGTCAAGAGGACACAGATGATAGACTATCTTGGATTTATAAAGAACCACAAGATTTGACTCGCTTTCCAGTCGCAATATATGCAAAAGGATACAACATGATAAAAGCAAAAGGATATGATGGAAAAAGTAGTCTTGGCAACGATAAGAATGGAAGGCGTGAGCCATTATTAGTTTTATAAAGACCAAAACATCTTTGGTTAGGGTTAGGTCCATGAGAATATGGTGATCCAAGTACTAGTGTGCTTCCATGTGAGTTAGTGTATGCTTCAAACTGTGTTGAGACAATTGAGGAAACCTCCTCTGAAACCGACTCTCACAAATGGGAATTTGGCTCTCATTGATCACTAAGTGACTGCTACTTTGACGAATTATTCCTTGAACTTGACAAGTCTACATTTGAAGAACAATTTTGGAAAATGTTTAAGATCGATACAACACCAAATGATGCTAGGTCTAGATCATATTCTATTTCCATTCATCCTAGCCCCGACATACCTGTCCAGTCATCCCAAATTGATGACCATCATGCGAAATTACTTGAACCATCACTTGCCACTATTGACCTTGCCACTGATGCTACCCCCTTTTTCCCTTACTTCGCTGGTGAGGATGAAACAAGTGAAAGAGAATACTGGATAAAATCTGACATAGAGCCAGATGATGACAACTTCATTTTCAAGGTCTCGACATCCATTCACATGCTCACTGTGTCATCTCCTCAATTTGAAAATGCTGATGATGGAATATCCTTAGTTTACCCTGACCTAATTGACTAGAACCAGCAAGGCCCACCGGTAATGGACACTTTTCAAAATGATGAGGCTCTAGCAAAATTTCTAGGGCTACATGAGGGCATTCCAAATGGGGATCACAAAGTTGGGTTTCCCATTGACTTGGATTGTGCTGCTTATTTTGGGGATACTGCACCAACCTCTAGTCACAAAATTAAAAAGGAAAATAAAACAAAAAATGACACGTCTCTAGGTGAAAATCGAAAGGCACCTTTTGATGGAAAAATAGTAAAAATAAAGGACGTATCAGAGGGTGAAAACCTCCCTAAGGTGCCCAAGGGTGGAGGATTGGACTTTCTCCTCGGAGATAGAGAAAAATCAGCAATGCTTGTTGAGGGTACCATAGCAGTTAAAATAGCTACTGTGGAGGACCCCAAAGTGGTTCTCTTTGCAACATCATTAACAGAAACTGAACAACCAAAATTTCAAAAGTTCTTCTCAGAACGCAAGTTAAAATTCACATGGTCTTATGTTGACATGTCAGGATTAGATCCTGAGTTCAAGTTACATCACTCACCATTATTGCTAGATGCCAAGCCAGCAAAACAAAAGCTGAGAAAAATGCACCCACAAGTTGCATTGTTGGTTAAAGTTGAACTCAAAATATTGTTGGATGTAGGTTTTATTAGGTCAATTGACTATAAAAAAATTGATATACAACCTCGTCCCCGTCACCAAGTATACTGGACAGATTCAAATATACACAAACTTATGAGATCTCAATAAAGCATGCCCTAAAGATGATTTCCCTATGCCAAACATTGACATTATTGTGGACCTTACAACTAGATATGAGATGTCTCTTATGGATGGTTTTTCTGGTTATAATCAGATTTGTATTGCCCATGAAGACCAACACAAAACTACTTTCACATGCCCTTGGGGTACATACTGTTGGACTATAATGTCATTCGGTCTTAAAAATGCAGGTGCTACATATCAAAGGGCAATGACAACAATATTCAATGACATGATGTACACTTTAATGGAGGACTATGTGGATGACCTTTTGGAAAATTCATTGACAAGAAAAGACCATCTTTCAGTAGTAGACAAAGTTTTTAGGAGGCTGGAAGAGTATAAGGTCCAATTGAACCCAAAAAAGTGTGTTTTTGGTGTAACATCAGGCAAGTTGTTGGGGTACTAGTCTCCCGTAGAGGCATTTAAGTTGACCTTGATAAAGTCATAGCTATATTGGATATGCCTCCTCCTAAGGGAATTAGTGACCTAAGAATGCTACAAGGTAGACTTCAATCTATCAGATGGTTCATTTATGAACTTGCAGATAGGTGCCAACCATTCCAATATCTCCTACGCAAAGGGATCCCCTTTGTGTGGACTGATAAATTCCAAGAGGCATTCAATTAGATCAAATAGTACTAATTGCCACCTCCAGTTCCCATTCCTCCTATCCAAGGAAAACCATTAATTTTGTACATCTCCGCAACTACCTCAGCACTAGGGGCATTACTAGCACAAAATGACTATGAAGAAAAAGAAAGATCCATATATTATATCAGTAGCACATTGGTGGGGTACAAGCTAAATTATACACCCATTGAATGTGCTTGTTTGGAAGTTGTATTTGCAGCCCAAAAATTAAGGCATTACATGTTAAACCATAAGACATACTTGGTAGCCAAGATCGATCCCTTGAAGTACCTCTTGAGTCGAGTAGCATTGATAGGACATTTAGCAAAATGGGTCATGATCCTTAGTGAATATGATATTCAATATGCCAAGAGAAAAGCCATCAAAGGACAAGTAATAGCAAACCAGCTCGCAGATGCACCAATACTAGATAATCATCCTCTTACAATAGATTTTCTAGATGAGTCTGTATTTCACGCGGAGTCCCAACAACCTTGACAATTATACTTTGATGGATCTTATACTAATCATGGCTTAGGAGGAGGAATAGTATTCATTACTCCATAAGGAGATTCCATCCCAAAGTCATTTTGCATCACATTTCCATGCACTAATAACATGGAAAAGTATGAAGCACTAATTACAGGACTCCGAATGGCTATCAAGTTGAAAATAAGGAATCTGCAAGTCCTCGGTGATTCTTAGTTAATTATAAACCAAGTCAATGATGAGTATGAAACTAAAGATGAGAAGATAATGCCTTATAAACGGATGGTTGATAGTTTTCTAACATATTTTCATAGGCTATCGTTTGAATTGATTCCAAGAACATAGAACAAGGTTGTTGATGCTATGGCAACAATTGGATCTTTGCTTGATATTCCCATCAATGTCCCACAATTTGAGTTTTTCGTTGAGAAGTTATTGGTTCCTGCTTATGATGTCCCCAAATAAAAAATGGTATGTGAGCTTGTTGGTTCTAGTTCCCCTTGGTATAAGGACATTTGTTACTACCTTCATTCACAAATCCTTCCCCAAAACCTTTCCAATACCCAAAGAAAGTCCTTTATCTACAAAGCTGCACGTTATACCATCATCAATGACACCCTTTACCATCGTAGCTTTGACAATACCCTTCTCCCTTGTATCAACACTAATGAAGAAAAAATAACCCTACGAAAAGCGCATGAGGGTATATGTGGATCCCATTCGAGTGGCCCGACCTTAGCTAAAAAAATTATGAGACTTGGGTACTATTGGTTGACACTAGAAAAGGATGCATTGGAATTTGTAAGAACATGTCACCAATGTTAGATTCATAGTGATTTGATTCACGCTCCAAGACAAGAGTTGAGGCCGATCACCTCTTCTTGGCCTTCGCATAATGGGGACTTGATCTCATGGGCAAGATCCACCCTACATCCTCCAATGGACACAAATTCATTATCACCGCCACTGAGTATTTTACTAAGTGGATCGAAGCTATTCCACTCATTTACATTACCGGCAAACAAATCTCCAAATTCATCCTCAATTATATCATTTGTTGGTACGACATTCCACAATCCATCATCACGGATCATGGTCATCCCTTCAAAAATCATGAGGTTTATGAATTATGTCAACATTTCCATATTAGCCACCACTTTTCCACACCTTATTACCCACAGGGAAATAGTCAAGCCGAGGCATCTCATAAAACCATTATCAAACTCCTCAAAAAGACCGTCAATGATGCTGGCCATGACTGGCACATCCAACTCAACCCTGGTTTGTGGGAATACCACACGAGCATCCATACCCCCACCGGTGCAACTCCTTTTTCCCTTGTCTTCAGAGCCGAAGCCATCTTTCCCATAGAGGTCAAAATTCCATCTTTGTGAGTCTCCATGAAAGGCCTCATCGCTGATGAAGAATACAGACAATCATGACTGCATGAGTTAGAAATGTTAGATGAACGCAGAACCAATGCATTGAATCATTTATAGGCATACCAAAATTGTCTTTGCAAAAGTTATAAAAAAAGGGTGATGACTCAAAAGTTTGGCATTGGTGACCTAGTTCTCATGCAAAATCCCAAGAATCAGATAGATAGGGAGAAGCCAGGAAAATTTGAGCCAAATTGGTTAGGCCCTTACGTCATCATAGCATCATTTGGTTCTAGAGCATATTAGTTAGCTACTCCCAAAGGTGAATAGTTTATGGAACCCATCAATAGTTTACATTTGCATAAATTCTATGCATAGCATTAGAAATTCTACCTGAAAACCACTTAAAAATACAAAAAAATTTGAAAAATACAAAAAATCATCACCTTGATGAAAATTTGGCAAACAGGCATCTTGGTGACACCAAAACAAAAAAAATATGATGACAAAAATAAAGAGAAATAATTCATCCAATAGTAAAAACTTGGTAAACAGGCACTTTGGATAAGTACCATGGTGAAAACTTGGCAAATAGGCGCCATGTGTAGTCAGTCATTGTTGTGCCATCTATTGTCACTCTATCTACCTTTGTCCCTAATGAACATACTCTTTCTAAAAAATTTCATAACACTTCACTCTGACATCATGACATTTTTGTCCATGGCTGACAATGGTTGAA
Organism: Sequoia sempervirens; assembly: GCA_007258455.2. Lineage (NCBI taxonomy): Eukaryota > Viridiplantae > Streptophyta > Pinopsida > Cupressales > Cupressaceae > Sequoia > Sequoia sempervirens. The sequence goes on along the minus strand of VDFB02304605.1, from coordinate 78,520 downwards.
ATCAAGTCTTGCATACTGTCCATTGTTAATGCTAGTCATGCATTTTCTTTACATTCCATTTTTCCTAGCTCATTCTCAACTTGACTAGGGGAAAATTTTTATCATGACTATAGTGGGTACCACACGTGATCCTAAAAATCATAAAATATCCTTAAAAAAAGACCTAAAAAATAAAAAAATGTCCTGAAAAAGACCTAAAAATTGAAAAATGTCCTAAAAAAAGACCTAAAAATAAAAAAAATGTCCTAAAAAAAAAGAACCTAAAAATCGAAAGATGTCTTGAAAAAAGACCTAAAATTGAAAAAATGTTCTAAAAAAGACCTAAAAATTGAAAAATGTCCAAGAAAACACAAAAAATTCTAAAAAATAGAGTCATATCAATCAACACAAACGTCAATTCAAGTCTTGATTAGTCTTTGTCATTGTCGAACTATGTTGTCTCTATGCATTTGCTACATAAGCAAGGTTGATCTTCGAGCCCCCGAGCCCCCGAGACATTAGGTCAGTCCTATTAGGTTTTTCAAAATAAATCATGACTCAATCTTTGGTCAACAAGACAAAGTCATTGGTCACGTTGAACTATGAGGTCTCTGAGTGTATGACGTAGGCAAGGCCATTTTTCAATGAGCCCCTGAGGCCACACTAGGTCAGTCCATTAAGGTTCATTGTACAATTTTCTCACACACATGAAATAATCTTTAAATTTATCATGGTCTTTGTCAAAATTCGAACGAACAATCTACCCAAGTGAACTTCTACAATATGTCAATCAAACACAACATTCATCGTGGAATATTAAAATCTGTCAAACTCAATCAAGCTTACTCAAACTAGTCAAATCTTGCTTACTCTATAGATGTGTCCTTCTGAAGGGTATCTTGTCATTTAATTATGCCCTACAATGTGTCCTTCTTAGGCATCATCACGGTCATCTAGAATTTTGAGGATTCTCACGACATTTGAGATACATTCCTCTTGATATTGACATCATTCAGGATGTGTCCTTCCTGAATTCAACAATCTTGACATCAATTCGGCATCTTGACACCGACATTGTTCAAGATGCGTCCTTCTTGAACTTGACATCAATTTGACATCTTGACATCGACCTTGTTCAGTATGTGTCCTTCCCAAATTTGGTATCCCTCTGGCATCGACATCATTCAGAATGTGTCCTTTCTGAATCTAACATCTCAACATCATTCAAGATGTGTCCCTGAACTCGACACCAATCTGGCATCTTCGTATCGTCAACCTTGACATTTTCACACCAAGACATCCAACATTCCATCACACTTGAAAAACATGAAAAACTTGACATTTTGACATTCATACACTTGGCAAGCACTTGGCATTTAATTTTACGATGCTTGTTTTCTCTTTTGGAAATCATGATGCTAGTTCCTCGAGGATGTCCTGACAATAGGATTTAGAGGAGCAATGGCGTTTCATGATTTGTCTTTCCTATCTTTACTGTTTGTGGTTGATTATGACAAAAAGACTGGGGAAATCGCTCTCTTAGTATGAGTCATGATCATCCTTGTCTGTAGCTGCTTGTCTCACGTGATGGTACAACCTTGCACACCTTGGTCTACATCATAACATGGTGTTTTTTTTCCATTACAATAATCTTCCCAATGATGATAAATATAAAAATGTAAGCATGAAAGTTTGTTCCCTTATCATTTCTAGTCTAGCTTTTCATCTTCATCCTCCTTTCTCTTCCATGCTAATATCCACCCCCTTCCAAGCTAACATTTCTTCTATCCTTCATCCTCTAGTCTTATCATCCATTTCGAGAGTGCATTCATGTTCTTTGAACTCACCTATCCTTTCGAGGGGGCATACACAACCCTCCTCGCCATTCTTCCTTCACTAGGGCATATTTTAGAATTAAATTTCTTTGACACAATGCAATGAACTGCATTATGTCAAAGAGGGGCAAAATGTAGACAATGAAAAATGTCCTAAGCCTACAAGTGTCATTTTTCTTCATCCTCATCCTTCGATAATTGAATAATTTTAGTTATTCAATTATGTTTGATCATATTCCTCTATTAATTAAATAATTTTTAATAATTATTGAATTAATTCACTTTCTAATCTTTATTCTATCTTGATCGATTAAATAAACTAATTGCATCACTAATTTCTCCCTTTTTCTCAATAGTTAAATAAATTATTATTTAGTTAATTATTTTGTTACCTTTCATCTATAGTTAAATAATTACCATTAATTATTTATCTATTCATGGTCCTTTAATTCTACTATAGTTAAATAATTATTAAAATTATTTAACTATCCCATGCCACCTCCCCTATTAAATAATTAATCTAAATTAATTATTTAAGGTTTAATTTTCATCTCTCCATTTAATTAAATTGATAAATTTAATTAAATGCTCCTCTTTTCATTTTCTCCAAATAAATAATTTGAATAAATAATTTATTTTCCACTTGTCCATTTCCTCCACTCTCTCCATTTTTGGATAAATAATTTAAAATAAATTATTTATGCACCACCTGGTCAAAGATGTTTTGTCATAATCCGCTATCATAACATTCATTTATGTCATAGCTGTCAGGTGTCATAGCCATCGACTTCATAGCTTTTCCATGCATGGCATATTTTTGGTGCATCAATGTTGGACCGTTGATCTTGGCATCTTTTCTGAGACTTAATCTGAACCATTCATTTTGTAACATCCCTCTCATGCATTCCCATCCATTGATCTTGGAATCTTTCTAGAAGATTAATCTCAACCGTCCATTCGAAAGGTTGTCTTTAAAAGCGACCTTCCTTCTCCATTTTCACCTTAACAACTATTCTTCTCCAACTTTCTACTTACAATTTGTAGGTATTTGCACAAGTTAGACTACAAATTTGAGGACATATTTGCAAAAGGAGAAAAGGAGAGCAAGAGAAGTGACTCAAGTTCAAGCATGGGGAGTATTTTGATTTGATGTTTTATTTTCCTTATGCTTTCATTGTTTTCTCTTGTTTGGATGAGGTTAATAGTTTAAAAGTGTTGGTTGTCACTTTGTCTATGCTATTTGAATTTTGACCCCATCTTACAGTAAAAACTCACCAAACCTTATTTGAACTTTGGATTGTAGATCTGCAGCTAGCATGAATTGTCTTCAATGGATGTAGATCTTGATCATGAAACTTGTCTTGAAACAATTTCTTAGATATGCTTGAGTAGATTTTGAATGAGCTACATCACCATATTAGCTCAAACAACATGCATGATGCAAGAAGACATAGGAATCTTGATTGCTGCAATAATCTTCAATAATTTTTCCCTTGAATTGTTTGAAAATGCTCTCTTGAATGCTCTTAATCCTACCTGTTCATGAATTTTCTAGATTGCTTGAAGTCTTAGATTTTGTTAGGACGAAATATAGTGAAATAACCTCTTATTTATACATATCTTAAGATTAATTCTCGAAATTCAAATATCACAAGCTAACATCTGAATATACATTTCAAATCATTGAAATAATACGAAAAACATAATTCGAATTTAGGTCCTAGGTGCAAGTGAGGACCTGTTCGCCCTATGGCAAATGGGTCCTAGGCCACTTGCCTAAGGCACACATTGCTCAATGCCAAATCTTATGCTAAGTTATTTATGACTGTCAGGTTTTATCCCTCAAAATTTACAATTAATTAGGCTTGGATTTGAATTAAAGGGGCCAATTAAAGAAAATTAACCTCAAATAATTAATAAATCCCTAGGTTAGTGTGAAAGTGTAAAGGTAAACCTTACAACACCAAAAATAAGGCATAATTAATTATATTTTAATTAAAATGGCCCTAGACTTAATTTGAATATGTAAAACACATTTTACCAAACTAAATTAAGGCATCATTAAGCTCATTTTATTATTAATTATTTATTCCCAAATTAAGTGTGAAAAAGGATTACTTTTTCCTAAACTACACCCACTTTGCTAATTGTCCTGCTAGATCTACTTTATTGAGTAGGTATTTCAAGGAATCTATTTGTGAAACCAATTTTTTTTTATGATTCAACATGTAGTGTCAATATTTTGAGTGAAAAAGACAACTACGAGGCATGCTTGTTCAATAGGACTATAACTAAGATCATACCCCACAAGTGTGACTGATATAATAGATAGCTTGTTTTTTCCCATCATTATAATTTTGTGCCAACAAGGCTCTCAATGCTGATGAATGCAATGTTCCAAATTAAAATAAACCTTAAATCTGATTAATAATATAAAACAAATTATCTTGAATTTGGAAATCTTAATTTTTACCAAACTTGACACTAGACAAATTGGGTAATCTGAAATAAACACCAACATGCACTAGATGGAAATTAAGAAATGTTCAACTGAAGCCAAATGATTTATTATGTATCTCCACATGGAATTACATCATTTTTTCTAATAAATATATCAGATAATATCAATGAACAAAAACAACAAATGTGGAAAATTTTGGAGATCGTTTTTTCTATTTAATTGAAAATAGATACAAATCAGATAGGATAAAAACTTCACCAAAATGTTTTGAAATAACACAAAAAGATGTGCAACTATTGTAGAATGATATAAAACTGATAATAACATGATAATTACATCAATTTATTTCATAAACATCTGGTAATAGAAAACTACAGCTGCAGAAAAATACCCAAAGAGATCCTCATTTTGAAGCCCAAAACTCCTCAGAAATTTATGCAATCTTCACACAAAATTACACCAATTCTCATAAAAAGTTTGAATAGAAAGATACATATATTAATACTATAATAACATCAAAATATTCTTCTCAAAACAACAATAAAATCTAAAACTCAAAAATCTGCATTGTGCACTCCAAACTACACCAAAATTCTACAAGTAAACTAATACAAAATACCCAACCGAAGACCATTCAACACAATGGAAATATCTGGATGGAATTTGATGCAGAATAGGGGAGGAAATCACTCATCAATCAAAATTCAAACGTGCTTTGAACCAATTTTACAACTTTAAAAAACCTATTACACCAACCATTCACAACTTCACCTAGTTTCACTTGTAGGTGTGCTAACCTAGTTTTCCCTTCAAATATTTTGACTCCAAATTTTTATCAAGACTATCCTTCAAGTTTTAGACACCCATTTCTATGTTATTTAACATATTTAAGAACCACTATAGGTTCCTTTAGACCAAATCCCTCAATTTCAGGCTTCAATGTTGTCCTACTTGGCCAATTAGGGATTTTTTACAAAGAAACCCTTCTCAAAAATCTCTTCCAACCCAAAAACTCAATGGATGGTCTTAAACCATCCTACAAACAATCACAATCCATCACTCTTTTCCAATGTAAATCCCTCTAACATCCCTAATCACAAAACCCTCAATTCTAGCCTTTCTAAGGAGGGTTTATTGAGAAAAACCTCTCCAAACCTTTTCTCTCTTTGTCAATGCTTCTAACACACCAAAAAAATCTTTCACATGCTTAAAACACCCTTATAAATTTCTTCCCCAACAAATTTCAATCTTTAACTCCCTTAAACCACTCAATTTCAGCCAAAATACTCAAACTTGCCAACTAGGGCATCCTAGAAAAACCACCAACTCACCTCCCCTGCTTTTGAAACCCCATGGACACTTATTCCTACTTAATACCACCCATTCCACTAAGTTACAGTGATTACAATAGGTTGAATGGGTGTAGATACATTTTTGGTTAGTCACAAATCCTTAAAACTGTCAATACACACCCATTTTAGAAATTTGTTTTTAAAATGCATTAAACTCCTCAAGAATCCACCAAATCAAATGAAAATTGAAGTTAATTCACTCAAATACCTAATTACATGCAATGAAGATCAAGGAAACCTTGTATGGGAAAGTACAAAAGCTTGTAACTAGAAATCATCAAAAATTCCTAAGAAAGATACAAAATTTCAAGAGTTTTTTATTGTTTCTTCAACAATCCTTCCACCAACAGCTTCATTCGACCAAAAACATAGCATAAATACCCAAAAAAACCAAGAACCACCTAAACAACTAACTAACCACCCTTCAAATCCCAACTGACCGTTGAACTTCTCAAAAGTTGCATTTTTTGCACTTTTACAATTTTTGAATATGACAACATTTTACAAATTTTG
>VDFB02304605.1:0-72280 GCA_007258455.2 Sequoia sempervirens | reverse complement strand
AATGGTTCTATACACTATAACCTAGAATACAGTCATGGAAAGAAATTTCTAAAAAATTCATGAAAAATTACACATACAACATTGACACAGACACCTCCATTACCAACTTATGCCAGCTCACCCAAGAAGATTCAGGTGAAACCTTTTTACCATTCTTTCAAAAATGGAGGGGCCTAGCGAGTCGCTATCATATAGACATACTTGAAAAGGAAAAAGTTGACATGTTTGTACAAACGTTATTAGGCCCACTGAAAAATGGCTTGCATGTTCATTGTTGCACAACTTTTGCAGACCTAGTTGAATGAGGTGTCCAAGATGAAGAAGCCCTCATTGCTAAAGGAACACTAATATATGGTCCTAAAAACACAAATGCAAACCCTCCCCTTGCTGACAAAAAAAAATATTGGGTTAAGAACAAACATGTCACCAACGATGGTGTAGTTGATGCTAAGGTTGTCAACGCTATGGGTCCTATGATTACTCTAAAAAGGACACAACCAAAAAACACACAGATGATGATACAAACCTATGCTGCTAATGCTATCCATACAAATCAAAATAATCAAGGCAATCAAAACAATCAAATTCAAAGACAACCTAGACAACCCAAACAATTCCCTAGAGGACGTACATACACTCCCTTGGGTGAGCATATTGAAGAAGTTCTCAAGAAATATCTTCAGAATGGTGTCATCACACTTGAGGACCCCAAACCATACGACCCTGGGTAGTTTAAACCATCTTGGTGGGATGATAATGCATTTTGTGACTATCACTGAATAAAAGGACACAAAACCTCTTCCTGTAGACAATTGAAAAATTTGGTACAAGACCTTATTGAAAAGTGTATTATTGAATTTGGTGGACCACAGTTTGCTTCTAATGTGGATCATACAATACACAAGAACCCACTACAAGATCATGGTTCTAGAAACCCCTCTACCTCAAATACATATAACAATAGTCGAGCCAACTATGCCTATATTGGATATGACTATTCTGGGGGACCTATCGTACATCACATTAGAACAACTTATGAACATGTCTACCCAGTCACCATCATAAAGGCCCTTGAATGCAATGTCACCACCTATGGTAGAAAGGTCACCATAGCCGGCCCTCCTCCCCCTAGACAACCAAAGGTAACAATAGCTGGCCTGTCCACTTCGTAGTTGCAATTGCGTCCACAAAATATGCAATCCCAACCTAAAGGAAACTTTAATCTTATTGACCAGCTTGGAAAAACACCCACACAAATCTCTATTCTTGAGTTGTTACACATCTCGCCTGCCCATAAGGACATCCTAGATAAAATATTGCAAGAATCCTCCATTCCCCAAGATATTAATGTCAGCCAATTTGAAGCCATGGTAGGATATCTCATGACTCCCCACCATATCACCCTTTCTGACCAAGACTATTCGTCATCCAAATCCAACCATAATGATGCCCTTCATATCAAAGTTTTTATTCATAAACATAAGGTCAAACGAGTCTTAGTAGATGGCAGAGTGGAATTGAATATATGTTCCTTAAAATTGGTCAAGGCACTAGGCTTTTATGATGCTTGCATAGACACCACAAGAAGCATTGTTATCAAGGCATATGATGATGAAGAACATTCCTCTTGGGGCATAATTACACTCCCAATTCGAATTGGGCCAGTCATTGTCGACACCACTTGTCAAGTTCTATATTTGGACCTTCCATACAACATTTTACTCGGTCGACCTTGGATCCACACATTGAAAGCCGTCCCCTCCATGTATGACCAATGTTTGAAGTTTCCTTTCAAAGGCACTAAGATTATTATATACGGAGACCCTGATCAATTCCAATATTGTACCAAATTATGAGGTGTCTCAGAATGTCAAGTGCCTATCAATAGGGAAGCTTTGATTTCTTTATCTTCCAAATTAATTGACCCATCCACACTCGGGAAGCCTTCTGCTTCTTCATCCACCACATCCACTTCTACTTTTTCAACCACCATGACCACCTCCATAACACCTACCACACCATTTATCACCCCAAGCATCGACCTAAGCTTCCAAATTCAAGACCAAGGATGTGGAGAGTACAAGTTGAATACGGCCTATTGCATAACCAAGATTCCCAAGTCTCCCTAGGTCTATGGCAAACCTTGCTTTAGAATATAGGAAAAATAAATTTTCAGGGTTCCTCCAAATATAGTTTTCATAAAGTGGGGCGAAATGAGTCAAGAGGACACAGATGATAGACTATCTTGGATTTATAAAGAACCACAAGATTTGACTCGCTTTCCAGTCGCAATATATGCAAAAGGATACAACATGATAAAAGCAAAAGGATATGATGGAAAAAGTAGTCTTGGCAACGATAAGAATGGAAGGCGTGAGCCATTATTAGTTTTATAAAGACCAAAACATCTTTGGTTAGGGTTAGGTCCATGAGAATATGGTGATCCAAGTACTAGTGTGCTTCCATGTGAGTTAGTGTATGCTTCAAACTGTGTTGAGACAATTGAGGAAACCTCCTCTGAAACCGACTCTCACAAATGGGAATTTGGCTCTCATTGATCACTAAGTGACTGCTACTTTGACGAATTATTCCTTGAACTTGACAAGTCTACATTTGAAGAACAATTTTGGAAAATGTTTAAGATCGATACAACACCAAATGATGCTAGGTCTAGATCATATTCTATTTCCATTCATCCTAGCCCCGACATACCTGTCCAGTCATCCCAAATTGATGACCATCATGCGAAATTACTTGAACCATCACTTGCCACTATTGACCTTGCCACTGATGCTACCCCCTTTTTCCCTTACTTCGCTGGTGAGGATGAAACAAGTGAAAGAGAATACTGGATAAAATCTGACATAGAGCCAGATGATGACAACTTCATTTTCAAGGTCTCGACATCCATTCACATGCTCACTGTGTCATCTCCTCAATTTGAAAATGCTGATGATGGAATATCCTTAGTTTACCCTGACCTAATTGACTAGAACCAGCAAGGCCCACCGGTAATGGACACTTTTCAAAATGATGAGGCTCTAGCAAAATTTCTAGGGCTACATGAGGGCATTCCAAATGGGGATCACAAAGTTGGGTTTCCCATTGACTTGGATTGTGCTGCTTATTTTGGGGATACTGCACCAACCTCTAGTCACAAAATTAAAAAGGAAAATAAAACAAAAAATGACACGTCTCTAGGTGAAAATCGAAAGGCACCTTTTGATGGAAAAATAGTAAAAATAAAGGACGTATCAGAGGGTGAAAACCTCCCTAAGGTGCCCAAGGGTGGAGGATTGGACTTTCTCCTCGGAGATAGAGAAAAATCAGCAATGCTTGTTGAGGGTACCATAGCAGTTAAAATAGCTACTGTGGAGGACCCCAAAGTGGTTCTCTTTGCAACATCATTAACAGAAACTGAACAACCAAAATTTCAAAAGTTCTTCTCAGAACGCAAGTTAAAATTCACATGGTCTTATGTTGACATGTCAGGATTAGATCCTGAGTTCAAGTTACATCACTCACCATTATTGCTAGATGCCAAGCCAGCAAAACAAAAGCTGAGAAAAATGCACCCACAAGTTGCATTGTTGGTTAAAGTTGAACTCAAAATATTGTTGGATGTAGGTTTTATTAGGTCAATTGACTATAAAAAAATTGATATACAACCTCGTCCCCGTCACCAAGTATACTGGACAGATTCAAATATACACAAACTTATGAGATCTCAATAAAGCATGCCCTAAAGATGATTTCCCTATGCCAAACATTGACATTATTGTGGACCTTACAACTAGATATGAGATGTCTCTTATGGATGGTTTTTCTGGTTATAATCAGATTTGTATTGCCCATGAAGACCAACACAAAACTACTTTCACATGCCCTTGGGGTACATACTGTTGGACTATAATGTCATTCGGTCTTAAAAATGCAGGTGCTACATATCAAAGGGCAATGACAACAATATTCAATGACATGATGTACACTTTAATGGAGGACTATGTGGATGACCTTTTGGAAAATTCATTGACAAGAAAAGACCATCTTTCAGTAGTAGACAAAGTTTTTAGGAGGCTGGAAGAGTATAAGGTCCAATTGAACCCAAAAAAGTGTGTTTTTGGTGTAACATCAGGCAAGTTGTTGGGGTACTAGTCTCCCGTAGAGGCATTTAAGTTGACCTTGATAAAGTCATAGCTATATTGGATATGCCTCCTCCTAAGGGAATTAGTGACCTAAGAATGCTACAAGGTAGACTTCAATCTATCAGATGGTTCATTTATGAACTTGCAGATAGGTGCCAACCATTCCAATATCTCCTACGCAAAGGGATCCCCTTTGTGTGGACTGATAAATTCCAAGAGGCATTCAATTAGATCAAATAGTACTAATTGCCACCTCCAGTTCCCATTCCTCCTATCCAAGGAAAACCATTAATTTTGTACATCTCCGCAACTACCTCAGCACTAGGGGCATTACTAGCACAAAATGACTATGAAGAAAAAGAAAGATCCATATATTATATCAGTAGCACATTGGTGGGGTACAAGCTAAATTATACACCCATTGAATGTGCTTGTTTGGAAGTTGTATTTGCAGCCCAAAAATTAAGGCATTACATGTTAAACCATAAGACATACTTGGTAGCCAAGATCGATCCCTTGAAGTACCTCTTGAGTCGAGTAGCATTGATAGGACATTTAGCAAAATGGGTCATGATCCTTAGTGAATATGATATTCAATATGCCAAGAGAAAAGCCATCAAAGGACAAGTAATAGCAAACCAGCTCGCAGATGCACCAATACTAGATAATCATCCTCTTACAATAGATTTTCTAGATGAGTCTGTATTTCACGCGGAGTCCCAACAACCTTGACAATTATACTTTGATGGATCTTATACTAATCATGGCTTAGGAGGAGGAATAGTATTCATTACTCCATAAGGAGATTCCATCCCAAAGTCATTTTGCATCACATTTCCATGCACTAATAACATGGAAAAGTATGAAGCACTAATTACAGGACTCCGAATGGCTATCAAGTTGAAAATAAGGAATCTGCAAGTCCTCGGTGATTCTTAGTTAATTATAAACCAAGTCAATGATGAGTATGAAACTAAAGATGAGAAGATAATGCCTTATAAACGGATGGTTGATAGTTTTCTAACATATTTTCATAGGCTATCGTTTGAATTGATTCCAAGAACATAGAACAAGGTTGTTGATGCTATGGCAACAATTGGATCTTTGCTTGATATTCCCATCAATGTCCCACAATTTGAGTTTTTCGTTGAGAAGTTATTGGTTCCTGCTTATGATGTCCCCAAATAAAAAATGGTATGTGAGCTTGTTGGTTCTAGTTCCCCTTGGTATAAGGACATTTGTTACTACCTTCATTCACAAATCCTTCCCCAAAACCTTTCCAATACCCAAAGAAAGTCCTTTATCTACAAAGCTGCACGTTATACCATCATCAATGACACCCTTTACCATCGTAGCTTTGACAATACCCTTCTCCCTTGTATCAACACTAATGAAGAAAAAATAACCCTACGAAAAGCGCATGAGGGTATATGTGGATCCCATTCGAGTGGCCCGACCTTAGCTAAAAAAATTATGAGACTTGGGTACTATTGGTTGACACTAGAAAAGGATGCATTGGAATTTGTAAGAACATGTCACCAATGTTAGATTCATAGTGATTTGATTCACGCTCCAAGACAAGAGTTGAGGCCGATCACCTCTTCTTGGCCTTCGCATAATGGGGACTTGATCTCATGGGCAAGATCCACCCTACATCCTCCAATGGACACAAATTCATTATCACCGCCACTGAGTATTTTACTAAGTGGATCGAAGCTATTCCACTCATTTACATTACCGGCAAACAAATCTCCAAATTCATCCTCAATTATATCATTTGTTGGTACGACATTCCACAATCCATCATCACGGATCATGGTCATCCCTTCAAAAATCATGAGGTTTATGAATTATGTCAACATTTCCATATTAGCCACCACTTTTCCACACCTTATTACCCACAGGGAAATAGTCAAGCCGAGGCATCTCATAAAACCATTATCAAACTCCTCAAAAAGACCGTCAATGATGCTGGCCATGACTGGCACATCCAACTCAACCCTGGTTTGTGGGAATACCACACGAGCATCCATACCCCCACCGGTGCAACTCCTTTTTCCCTTGTCTTCAGAGCCGAAGCCATCTTTCCCATAGAGGTCAAAATTCCATCTTTGTGAGTCTCCATGAAAGGCCTCATCGCTGATGAAGAATACAGACAATCATGACTGCATGAGTTAGAAATGTTAGATGAACGCAGAACCAATGCATTGAATCATTTATAGGCATACCAAAATTGTCTTTGCAAAAGTTATAAAAAAAGGGTGATGACTCAAAAGTTTGGCATTGGTGACCTAGTTCTCATGCAAAATCCCAAGAATCAGATAGATAGGGAGAAGCCAGGAAAATTTGAGCCAAATTGGTTAGGCCCTTACGTCATCATAGCATCATTTGGTTCTAGAGCATATTAGTTAGCTACTCCCAAAGGTGAATAGTTTATGGAACCCATCAATAGTTTACATTTGCATAAATTCTATGCATAGCATTAGAAATTCTACCTGAAAACCACTTAAAAATACAAAAAAATTTGAAAAATACAAAAAATCATCACCTTGATGAAAATTTGGCAAACAGGCATCTTGGTGACACCAAAACAAAAAAAATATGATGACAAAAATAAAGAGAAATAATTCATCCAATAGTAAAAACTTGGTAAACAGGCACTTTGGATAAGTACCATGGTGAAAACTTGGCAAATAGGCGCCATGTGTAGTCAGTCATTGTTGTGCCATCTATTGTCACTCTATCTACCTTTGTCCCTAATGAACATACTCTTTCTAAAAAATTTCATAACACTTCACTCTGACATCATGACATTTTTGTCCATGGCTGACAATGGTTGAAATCAAGTCTTGCATACTGTCCATTGTTAATGCTAGTCATGCATTTTCTTTACATTCCATTTTTCCTAGCTCATTCTCAACTTGACTAGGGGAAAATTTTTATCATGACTATAGTGGGTACCACACGTGATCCTAAAAATCATAAAATATCCTTAAAAAAAGACCTAAAAAATAAAAAAATGTCCTGAAAAAGACCTAAAAATTGAAAAATGTCCTAAAAAAAGACCTAAAAATAAAAAAAATGTCCTAAAAAAAAACCTAAAAATCGAAAGATGTCTTGAAAAAAGACCTAAAAATTGAAAAATGTTCTAGAAAAGACCTAAAAATTGAAAAATGTCCTGAAGAAAACACAAAAAATTCTAAAAAATAGAGTCATGTCAATCAACACAGTCATGTCAATTCAAGTCTTGATTAGTCTTTGTCATTGTCAAACTACATTGTCTCTATGCATTTGCTACATAAGTAAGGCTGATCTTCGAGCCCCTGAGACATTAGGTCAGTCCTATTAGGTTTTTCAAAATAAATCATGACTCAATCTTTGGTCAACAAGACAAAGTCATTGGTCGTGTTGAACTACGAGGTCTCTGAGTGTATGACGTAGGCAAGTCCATTTGTCGATGAGCCCCCGAGGCCACACTAGGTCAGTCCATTAAGGTTCATTGCACAATTTTCTCACACACATGAAATAGTCTTTAAATTTATCATGGTCTTTGTCAAAATTCGAACGAACAATCTACCCAAGAGAACTTCTACAATATGTCAATTAAGCACAACAATCATCGTGGAATATCAAAATCCGTCAAACTCAATCAAACTTAGTCAAACTAGTCAAATCTTGCTTACTCTACATATGTGTCCTTCTGAAGGGTATCCCGTCACTTAATTATGCCCTACGATGTGTCCTTCTTAGGCATCATCACGGTCATCTAGCATTTTGAGGATTCTCACGACATTTGAGATACATTCCTCTTGATATTGACATCATTCAGGATGTGTCCTTCCTGAATTTGACAATCTTGACATCAATTCAGCATCTTGACACCGACATTGTTCAAGATGTGTCCTTGAACTTGACATCAATTTGACATCTTGACATCGACCTTGTTCGCGATGTGTCCTTCCCAAATTTGGTATCCCTCTGGCATCGACATCATTCAGAATGTGTCCTTTCTGAATTTGACATCTCGATATCATTCAAGATGTGTCCCTAAACTCGACACCAATCTGGCATCTTCATATTTTCAACCTTGACATTTTGACACCAAGACATCTGACATTCCATCACACTTGAAAAACATGAAAAACATGACATTTTGACATTCATACACTTGGAAAGCACTTGGCATTTAATTTTATGATGCTTGTTTTATCTTTTGGAAATCATGATGCTAGTTCCTCGAGGATGTCCTGATAATAGGATTTAGAGGAGCAATGACATTTCATGATTTGTCTTTCCTATCTTTACTGTTTGTGGTTGATTACGACAAAAAGACTAGGGCAATCGCTCTCTTAGTATGAGTCATGATCATCCTTGTCTGTAGCTGCTTGTCTCACGTGATGGTACAACCTTGCACACCTTGGTCTACATCATATCATGGTGTTTTTTGGCCATTACAATAATCTGCCCAATGATGATAAATATAAAAATGTAAGCATGAAAGTTTGTTCCCTTATCATTTCTCGTCTAGCTTTCCATCTTCATCCTCCTTTCTCTTCCACACTAATATCCATCCCCTTCCAAGATAACATTTCTTCTATCCTTCATCCTCTAGTCTTATCATCCATTTCGAGAGTGCATTCATGTTCTTTGAACTCACTTGTCCTCTTGAGGGGGCATACACAACCCTCCTCGCCATTCTTCCTTCACTAGGGCATATTTCAGAATTAAATTTCTTTGACACAATGTGATGAACTACATTATGTCAAAGAGGGGCAAAATGTAGACAATGAAAAATGTCCTAAGCCTATGAGTGTCATTTTTCTTCATCCTCGTCCTTCAATAATTGAATAATTTTAGTTATTCAATTATGTTTGATCATATTCCTCTATTAATTAAATAATTTTTAATAATTATTGAATTAATTCACTTTCTAATCTTTATTCTATCTTGATCGATTAAATAAACTAATTGCATCACTAATTTCTCCCTCTTTTTCAATAGTTAAATAAATTATTATTTAGTTAATTATTTTGTCACCTTTCATCTATAGTAAAATAATTACCATTAATTATTTATCTATTCATGGTCCTTTAATTCTACTATAGTTAAATAATTATTAAAATTATTTAACTATCCCATGCCACCTCCCCTATTAAATAATTAATCTAAATTAATTATTTAAGGTTTAATTTTCATCTCTCCATTTAATTAAATTGATAAATTTAATTAAATGCTCCTCTTTTCATTTTCTCCAAATAAATAATTTGAATAAATAATTTATTTTCCACTTGTCCATTTCCTCCACTCTCTCCATTTTTGGATAAATAATTTAAAATAAATTATTTATGCACCACCTGGTCAAAGATGTTTTGTCATAATCCGCTATCATAACATTCATTTATGTCATAGCTGTCAGGTGTCATAGCCATCGACTTCATAGCTTTTCCATGCATGGCATATTTTTGGTGCATCAATGTTGGACCGTTGATCTTGGCATCTTTTCTGAGACTTAATCTGAACCATTCATTTTGTAACATCCCTCTCATGCATTCCCATCCATTGATCTTGGAATCTTTCTAGAAGATTAATCTCAACCGTCCATTCGAAAGGTTGTCTTTAAAAGCGACCTTCCTTCTCCATTTTCACCTTAACAACTATTCTTCTCCAACTTTCTACTTACAATTTGTAGGTATTTGCACAAGTTAGACTACAAATTTGAGGACATATTTGCAAAAGGAGAAAAGGAGAGCAAGAGAAGTGACTCAAGTTCAAGCATGGGGAGTATTTTGATTTGATGTTTTATTTTCCTTATGCTTTCATTGTTTTCTCTTGTTTGGATGAGGTTAATAGTTTAAAAGTGTTGGTTGTCACTTTGTCTATGCTATTTGAATTTTGACCCCATCTTACAGTAAAAACTCACCAAACCTTATTTGAACTTTGGATTGTAGATCTGCAGCTAGCATGAATTGTCTTCAATGGATGTAGATCTTGATCATGAAACTTGTCTTGAAACAATTTCTTAGATATGCTTGAGTAGATTTTGAATGAGCTACATCACCATATTAGCTCAAACAACATGCATGATGCAAGAAGACATAGGAATCTTGATTGCTGCAATAATCTTCAATAATTTTTCCCTTGAATTGTTTGAAAATGCTCTCTTGAATGCTCTTAATCCTACCTGTTCATGAATTTTCTAGATTGCTTGAAGTCTTAGATTTTGTTAGGACGAAATATAGTGAAATAACCTCTTATTTATACATATCTTAAGATTAATTCTCGAAATTCAAATATCACAAGCTAACATCTGAATATACATTTCAAATCATTGAAATAATACGAAAAACATAATTCGAATTTAGGTCCTAGGTGCAAGTGAGGACCTGTTCGCCCTATGGCAAATGGGTCCTAGGCCACTTGCCTAAGGCACACATTGCTCAATGCCAAATCTTATGCTAAGTTATTTATGACTGTCAGGTTTTATCCCTCAAAATTTACAATTAATTAGGCTTGGATTTGAATTAAAGGGGCCAATTAAAGAAAATTAACCTCAAATAATTAATAAATCCCTAGGTTAGTGTGAAAGTGTAAAGGTAAACCTTACAACACCAAAAATAAGGCATAATTAATTATATTTTAATTAAAATGGCCCTAGACTTAATTTGAATATGTAAAACACATTTTACCAAACTAAATTAAGGCATCATTAAGCTCATTTTATTATTAATTATTTATTCCCAAATTAAGTGTGAAAAAGGATTACTTTTTCCTAAACTACACCCACTTTGCTAATTGTCCTGCTAGATCTACTTTATTGAGTAGGTATTTCAAGGAATCTATTTGTGAAACCAATTTTTTTTTATGATTCAACATGTAGTGTCAATATTTTGAGTGAAAAAGACAACTACGAGGCATGCTTGTTCAATAGGACTATAACTAAGATCATACCCCACAAGTGTGACTGATATAATAGATAGCTTGTTTTTTCCCATCATTATAATTTTGTGCCAACAAGGCTCTCAATGCTGATGAATGCAATGTTCCAAATTAAAATAAACCTTAAATCTGATTAATAATATAAAACAAATTATCTTGAATTTGGAAATCTTAATTTTTACCAAACTTGACACTAGACAAATTGGGTAATCTGAAATAAACACCAACATGCACTAGATGGAAATTAAGAAATGTTCAACTGAAGCCAAATGATTTATTATGTATCTCCACATGGAATTACATCATTTTTTCTAATAAATATATCAGATAATATCAATGAACAAAAACAACAAATGTGGAAAATTTTGGAGATCGTTTTTTCTATTTAATTGAAAATAGATACAAATCAGATAGGATAAAAACTTCACCAAAATGTTTTGAAATAACACAAAAAGATGTGCAACTATTGTAGAATGATATAAAACTGATAATAACATGATAATTACATCAATTTATTTCATAAACATCTGGTAATAGAAAACTACAGCTGCAGAAAAATACCCAAAGAGATCCTCATTTTGAAGCCCAAAACTCCTCAGAAATTTATGCAATCTTCACACAAAATTACACCAATTCTCATAAAAAGTTTGAATAGAAAGATACATATATTAATACTATAATAACATCAAAATATTCTTCTCAAAACAACAATAAAATCTAAAACTCAAAAATCTGCATTGTGCACTCCAAACTACACCAAAATTCTACAAGTAAACTAATACAAAATACCCAACCGAAGACCATTCAACACAATGGAAATATCTGGATGGAATTTGATGCAGAATAGGGGAGGAAATCACTCATCAATCAAAATTCAAACGTGCTTTGAACCAATTTTACAACTTTAAAAAACCTATTACACCAACCATTCACAACTTCACCTAGTTTCACTTGTAGGTGTGCTAACCTAGTTTTCCCTTCAAATATTTTGACTCCAAATTTTTATCAAGACTATCCTTCAAGTTTTAGACACCCATTTCTATGTTATTTAACATATTTAAGAACCACTATAGGTTCCTTTAGACCAAATCCCTCAATTTCAGGCTTCAATGTTGTCCTACTTGGCCAATTAGGGATTTTTTACAAAGAAACCCTTCTCAAAAATCTCTTCCAACCCAAAAACTCAATGGATGGTCTTAAACCATCCTACAAACAATCACAATCCATCACTCTTTTCCAATGTAAATCCCTCTAACATCCCTAATCACAAAACCCTCAATTCTAGCCTTTCTAAGGAGGGTTTATTGAGAAAAACCTCTCCAAACCTTTTCTCTCTTTGTCAATGCTTCTAACACACCAAAAAAATCTTTCACATGCTTAAAACACCCTTATAAATTTCTTCCCCAACAAATTTCAATCTTTAACTCCCTTAAACCACTCAATTTCAGCCAAAATACTCAAACTTGCCAACTAGGGCATCCTAGAAAAACCACCAACTCACCTCCCCTGCTTTTGAAACCCCATGGACACTTATTCCTACTTAATACCACCCATTCCACTAAGTTACAGTGATTACAATAGGTTGAATGGGTGTAGATACATTTTTGGTTAGTCACAAATCCTTAAAACTGTCAATACACACCCATTTTAGAAATTTGTTTTTAAAATGCATTAAACTCCTCAAGAATCCACCAAATCAAATGAAAATTGAAGTTAATTCACTCAAATACCTAATTACATGCAATGAAGATCAAGGAAACCTTGTATGGGAAAGTACAAAAGCTTGTAACTAGAAATCATCAAAAATTCCTAAGAAAGATACAAAATTTCAAGAGTTTTTTATTGTTTCTTCAACAATCCTTCCACCAACAGCTTCATTCGACCAAAAACATAGCATAAATACCCAAAAAAACCAAGAACCACCTAAACAACTAACTAACCACCCTTCAAATCCCAACTGACCGTTGAACTTCTCAAAAGTTGCATTTTTTGCACTTTTACAATTTTTGAATATGACAACATTTTACAAATTTTGCAATATATGCTCAATGATCCCCATTGACCCAAATAGACTCAAATGACTTTAGAAAAACTAGAATGGCATTGAGATGGCATTATTACATCAAAATGACTCAAAACCTTCAAAAATTCAAACTAGGACCCCTAATACATGACTTGAGCTAGGTGCTCCTCCACCATACACCCGGCCTAGAAAAAAAGGCATGTCCCATGAGATCCTTGGGCTTCTTTCTTAGCTTCTCCTTGTATTCCACTTGCACTCTAGAATGGAAACCTTCTCCATGGAATCAAATACTATACTCTTGCATTATACCTTGCATTGTACAACTTGTTTTCTCCTTGCCATTATTCACTTCTTGCAAACAAATCTGCTCTTTGTTCCCTAACCTTCCTTGCATCAAAAACTAGTGTTGTCCTTGCTTGAACACCTGCAAAATCTTGTTTCCTTGTCCACCTACCTTCATCTCATGTTTAAGGCTCTCAAGCTTTGGAACCCCTATTTCACCATGCTTACCAGGTTCATAATACTCTGTTATGGCAGAATATGACTGCCTATCATTCCCTTTTATAACTAGTGGACAAAGCATTGTCCCAACTAGGATTCCATCATCCTCCCTCCATCTAACTTGTGGCTGCATATACATTTGATCTTTGGCCTTCTCTTGGCCTACTCTAGGCACCAACTCATTACCTCTATTTTTCAACATTGAAGCATTTTCCAAATTCACTATTTTGATATCCTCCAACATTGGAGTGACTGCAAACTTCCTTGACTCCTCTTCCTTTTCCTTCACAAACTCCTTCCTAGCAATCATGACCACCTTTGCTATCTTAGACTAATCCTCCACATCATCCTGCAATGGAGTGAGAGTAAAACTACTCCCATTATGCTCAATCAAACAATTATTGCTTCTACAATCATAGATGGCATGCTTGTCATACTGCCATGTGTTGTGCAGTTTTTGCACACACGCCCCACTTGGAGTGGGGACCCCCTTTCTTTTTTGTGTCTTTGACCTTTGATTTTATTGGATTTATCATTTTGGGGTCTTGACATGTTGGTTTTGCTGGCTTTGCCCTTG
Organism: Sequoia sempervirens; assembly: GCA_007258455.2. Classification (NCBI taxonomy): domain Eukaryota; kingdom Viridiplantae; phylum Streptophyta; class Pinopsida; order Cupressales; family Cupressaceae; genus Sequoia; species Sequoia sempervirens. The sequence goes on along the minus strand of VDFB02304605.1, from coordinate 58,098 downwards.
CCTTGGGGTTGCGGTTGATTGAGATTGAGTTTTTGGCTAAGTCCGGGTTTTCACCTAGATCCGGGATTTTCCGCCTCTGGCGGATTTTTCCGGCCCTGGTTCCTTGTCTGTCTCTTGCCGAATTCTCCGATGCCGGGTTTTTGCCTAACTTCGGGATTTTCCGGTCCAGTCGGATTTTCCCGGATCCCGTCAAAGTCCCGATCTTCCTGTTTTCCCCGGTTTCTTCATTTCCGCGGAATCCGTGTCTCCGCGCATTCTGGGATTCTCCGAAATTCCACTTGGGGCTCGGGTTCCCGGACTTGTCAGAAACGTCTTTTCGCGCATTAATGGCCGAGGTACCTTGGTTCAGACAGGTATAAGGGCGAATTTAGGGCATTTTCTGATTCATTCCAACTTCGATTGCTTCCTCGTTTTCTGCTCTGGCGATTCAGAACTTGCGTTTGAGCTTTGAGGATTGATCTTGGTTTGCTTGCGCGTGAATTGCTTGAGTGTTGCTGCCAGTATCTCGTGGCTTGGACGTGTTGTCACGTGGATTAATTTTCTGAGCTCGATTTCTGCCCGTTTTGATCCATGGTATGTATTCGTTGCCCTTCCGTTTGCTTGCATGGTGATTTGCGGTTTTCTCGTACTGGGCATTGTTGAATTTTGGGTCGGCCCGTGTTTTGGTTTTGGCTTTCGTATTTATCTAGTCGGGTTGATCCATTTTTTTTATTATTGAGGCCCATCTCTCGTGCCCTAGAAGTTCTGTTTGTTCATTTAATTGCATATTTACCCGTTGGACGGAATTCTGGGTCGTATTGTTTGTTTGTTTTGAGTGCGGAATGTGTTACCATGAGAATTTGGGGTTTCCTTGGTGTTTCGGTTAACACAATGATTTGATCTTGTGTTTGAATGACTTTCGCCTCGTTTCGTGTCGGCTTCCCCGTTCTGTGAGGATTAGAGGGCTTTTAGGTAAATCCCGAACTGATATTTTAACCCTAAAAGTTTGCTCTGGTTCTAATGGCGGATATGTGGTTGTTCGATTTAGGGCATCGTCGTTTTAGTATGAGATCCTTCCTTTGAAGCGCTTTTGAGTGTTGGAACCCTTTGTATATTCGAGTCTGGTGATTGTTGTCAGTTTTGGGTTCATTCGAGCTTAGGTATTGAAGATCTTGTGGTCGCTCCGGTTTTGCTACACGTTTTTCCGTTTTTCGGGTTTCCGAGGTCGTCGCGGAATTTCCTTTCTCCCGGATTTTCCTGGTTTCCGCTTATTCCGCGGACGAGGTTAGTTCCCGACATAATTTATACTGTCTGCGAAAATCCGTTCCGCCTGGATTTTTTCGGATTTCCTGTCTGATTGCATTCTTTTGTATATTCCGATGATAGGATTGATGGAATGATAGTTAATGCCTATTTCTTGATTGCCAAAGAGTAAAATTGATGATTTTTCCTTTGATTTCCGAACATATTGATGATCTACATGGCTAATAGTGCTTTGGCAGCAGGAGTCCGTCTAGGTCGGATTTGTCCAGAATTCTGCCCCGCATGTATTTTCCCGGATTATTTGATTTCTCCGGATCTCGGAAGATTGGAAATTGGCATTTGGTTTTAATGGATTTGTATGATGTGTGCTAACATTTGGGATTGATAATTGAATTCTAATAATGATTCTTGGATGTGCAGGCCGAATCAAGCAAGGCTGCTGCTGGGAAGTCCAAAGGTGGTGCAGGGGCATCTGCAGTTTCCGAGACAGAAAGATTGAGATTAGACATGAAGAGTCAGGTCCCAGAGAGTAAGATATCCTCCGTGTGGGCAGATGTGTCCGATACAAACGTTGGTGCCTGGCGTTACGAAGAATTCAAACAGAGAACAGCTGAGAGGGACCAATCGGCATTGAGGCAAGGGATGATGAACTCAGGGTTGGTACACGTGGCAGGGTTCCCTCCAGCAGTCCAGTGCTACGAGCTGATTTTGGAGTGTGCTAGGTAGTACGCTTTTGACACACAGATGGTAGTTAGCATTGAGGGACGAGTGTTGGCAAACTTCAGTCCAGCCTCCATTGCCCGAGCTTTTAGCATGCCGGATCTCCCCTCGGTCTGCGCCCTAAACATTGACACTGCTCGCACGTATTATGAGAACGAGCCAGTTAAGGCTCAACAGCTTATCAACTCATGGCTTGAGAAGCCCAAGTCTCACCACTCCAAATTCCCAAACAGTTGCACAGGGTGAAGTTCAGGCCGGATATTTATGATGCCATCACACTGTTGAGCAGGGTGGCTGGGCTCAAAACTGCTGGGGTATTGGAAAATTGGATGGTCCATGTGATCACCAAGATGGGCCAAGGAACGAATTACCACTGGGCAGGACTTATCAGTGCAGAAATAGATAGGCAACTGAGGAATGTTTTAGAAGGAAAGAAGTTTACCATGTCCTCCTATGTTATATATATACTGGCCATCTCCTACCCCTACAAGGGACTGACTCCTGCGGGAACCGTTGGACAAGACGTTATCTATGAGGTCTATCCGGAATTGCACCTCGGACACGGAGATTATAGGAGGGCCAATGATGCCTTCACTATGCACATTACCCGGACCCTTCAGAATGCGGAGCACATTAGATTGTCCGATGGGGCTAAGGGGTTGATTAAGAATTATGGGGCCTGGTTCATCCAGTTCCCCACTTTCACTTATCTCCGAATTGATGGATGCCCCGTTGCTCCCTACAGACTGCCCCGGTATCCCACTGATCACATAGTGCTACTGGAGGTCGTAAGACAAATTTGTGAGTTCGATACGGTGGTGAAGAGGGAGAAACATAAAACTGGTTTTGGAGGTGACTTCCCTCTTGGGATTGGCGTGGATGTGATGTGCCCTTCCATTCAATCAGCTCACACTGCAGGTGAGGAATTGGCCGCCTATGGATTCTCTTTCCATTCAAAGAGAATGAATTTTGACATCTCCGGAGGGGCACAGAAAAGGGCTACCCGGGAATACAGGCACAAAGAGGACTTGGAGGACTACTGGGTCAACATCAAGGATGACCTTGATGCACGAAGGAAAAGGTATTCCCGGCTGCCAGTAGAGGCAATTAGGCAGTACAATGTGAAGCTGATTCCGGATCAGCTGGAAGATGATGGAAAACTGGTCCAGGACCATGTCTATGAGCCCATTAAGGATAAGTCAGTAGCAGATATTGATTGGAATGAGCCTGAGGTGACAGAGTTGGAGGACTTAATGGCTCCAGTGCTAAAATATACCTTTGCTTGGATCAAACATGAGGTCTGGGTGTTGGAAAATGCCAATGTACCCTTCACTTTTGACCTGATGGGGAATCTCAACCCCATGTCCACTTCTGAAGAATCCGGGGAAGAGGACCCCAAAGGGAAGACGGCCAAGGCCTCTCCTTTCAAAATCAAAGTTAGAAGTCCTAAGGGGACTCAACCTGCAGCAAAAAGGAAACCTATCGGCAAACGCAGGTGGAAGACCCTGACTATCAGCAAGTCCTCGGACGAGGAGGAGGCGGAGAAAGCTGAAGAAGAAGATGTTCCTCCACCGCCCAAGAAAGCCAGAACTGCAAGGGTGGCGAAGAAGAAAGGCCAGACGACTTCAGAGGATGAACCCCCAATTGTGGATGTGGAAAGCTCCGGAGGGGAGAAGACCAAAGTATACACTAGAAGATCCAGAACTCCTTCCCCAAAGGATGCTGCACAGCCAAAGGATTCTTCTCCAATATTGCCAGCCACTGAACAGGACAAGCCTGTCTCTCCTCCACAGAGTGTAACAGAACCGGAGAATCCGGATGAGCAGGAAATCAGCGGAGAGGCAGAACCGTTTAAAGAAGGAGCATTATTCAGTGAGGCTGCCGAGCTCGAGGTAGAGACAGAAGAAAGGCACACTTCTCCCTTGGTGCAGTACGAGGACTCTCCGGAGAGTGAGAAGGGCCGCGGATCGCCAGAACCGGAGAAAAGCATCCCCGCTAGAACTCCATCGCCGGTGCTTCCTGAGTTGGGATTTGAGGAGACTGACCAGGGTGAACAACCTCCGGAGAAAGAAGATGACAAGGCAACAGAAGAAGAAGAAGTCGAGGTGACAGTAGCAGAAGAGGAGAAAGCCACAGAGGACCCGGGGAAAACTGACACAGAAGGAATCCGGACAGACCCTGTAGCCCCGGACTGGTTAGAAAAAGAAATAGCAAGGAAGAAACAGGTGATAGTGGAGGACACTCCTCTTGACTGGGATGCAATGTTATCCCAGATTGGTAAGGGGAGGAAGAAGAAGGCTGCCAGGATAATTTCCCGGGTAGAAAGGGATGAGGTGCACAACCGTGTGGTCCACATCGCTACCCCTGTTGCAGATAAAACAAGAGATGAGGTAGCAGGCCAGGATTACAGTGTCCAAACCATTAACCTTGGGCCGGCCTCCCTAGAGCAAGACATTGAGGAATTCGAGGGGTCAAGTGCTGTAATTGTAGACAGATTGAAGAGGGAGACTCAGACAAAGCGAGAATTGAAAAGGGAAAATGAAAGGTTGAGGAAAAGCTTAGAAGAGGTCATGAAACCTCTACAGTCCCTCCATCCGTCCTCCTCTTCTACTCCCGGATTTCTGCCGAAGGAAACAATTTCTGGCATAGAGAAGATGAAGGCTTCCACACAAGCTGCCACAGACTGGTTGATGAGTGTTCGGACACAAGGGGATGAAGCTATTAAGGAGATCTTGTCTGTTGGCAAGGATGTAGTCCGAGGAAAAGAACTGATGGAAAGCATCCTTTCTCAGGATAAGAATGATGTCGATTCCCTGCTGCAGAAGACAAAGATTATTCTAGGGCATGGCAAGGAACAATTGGGCAAGGATGGAATTCTCCCCTCCACCAGATTGGATGAACCGTGGGAATGGTTCGAGGCATTGCAGATCAGGCAGGGAGCCCTGAAAAAGATACAGAAACGAAGAAAGTCCATTGATGCTGACCTCACTGCAATTTATGATGGTTGCATTGCATTTTTTGAAGTGATGACAGGGAGGAATAAGATGGCTCCTAAGTACCTAAGTTTAGATCAATTAAAGGAATGGTGGCATGAGGTTTATGCCCCGGATTCTGATGAGGTTGTCACTGGCCATATGCTTGACGATGCAGCCACATATCTGGCAGTGATAGATAGATACCTGACCAGCAGAAAGGATTGGAAGAAAACCATTGAGCGGTCCAATGAAGGGATTGATTCGATTAAATGCCGGCTCAAAGTTTTTCCATTGCCACCCATTGCTGAGCTGGAGGGAGTTTTCTTGAAGGTCCAAGGGTCACCAGCGCGGAGAAAAGACAAAGGAAGCAGCGGTTAATGTTTATCTCGAGATTTGTGCTTCCCTATTATCATAGGGCATGCATTGGACCGGACTTCCTTGGGGACTGTGCCTTGGCCGACTTGGATGATGGCATTAAATGTGTGCCTTAGTTTGTTTCCTTGGCCGACCTGTTTTGGCGGTTTTTATTATTTTGTAAAATGTTTGGCTGGGCCGACATGTTTTGGGGAAAAAATTCGATAAATAGGCATTCTTGCCTTATTGTAAGGGGGGCAATTCAGAAGATTTTGATAGTAGAGATTAGCAAGAGCAATAGTTAGAGTTTTAGAATTTCTTGAAGTAGATGTCATATTCAGAACAGTTGAATTGTTGCAGCATTTGATGATTAATACAATTGAAGGCATTGTGGTTTTCCTGGTGAAATCCTTTGTGTTATCTCATCTTGCATGGTTCTTTTGTTCTATCTTTTACATTGCTTGAAGATCTTGGGTTAATATTCAGAAATAAATTAGTTTAGTTGGATAAATGGTGTATGTGATTTCATATTTGGAATGTCGGTAGCTATCTTTGGTCTATACTCCCAGTAACTATCTGATTGTAGTAGGCTGGTGAAGTCAACCTGGACCATATATTCAAATGTGCTTAAGTTCGGTTGTAGATGCAAGTCTATGATTTGAAAATCTGTATTCCTCAGAAGATTGCACTGTTTCTGTAAGATTGCTTTGTGGGTCGAACAGGAATTGGTTATTTGAGATAGGTCCATTCCAGATATATGTCATTTACATTGCTTGTCCTTTCAGTAATTTAGATTTTATTACCTTCCCTGCACCCCTATCTTTTGCAATTTCTTTATTATTCGGTTAAATTTAGGATTCAAGATCATCATATTGTCAGATCTGATAAATTGAAAGGGTTCAGCTTGCTTGTAGTAAGGTCGATTGTGATTACCAGCAATTTCACATTTCATCTGAGTTGTTTTATGCATTGTTATGACCTAACACCCGAGAGACCTTGGGGTGATTTTCAGTAATTCATTATTGGAGATTACCTTTCAAGAGAGATAGGATTTTGTATTCTGTCTGAGTTGTTGCTGTGCAGAAAACACCATCAACACCATGGTCTCCCAAGCAATACATAGAAAAAATCCATTGGCACATCACAAACAACCTTATCCTTGTAACCACCAATACTAAATTCAATCAATGCTTGTTCACTAACCAAGATGGATTGGCTATCATTAAACCATCATATCTTATATGGATTTTCATGAGGAAACTTTTGCAACATTTGCTTCTCTATCATTTCATTAGAGACCATATTTTAAGTGCAACTAGAATCTATGACTACCTTGCATACCTTACTCTTTCTCTTACATGTGGTTCTGAATAGAGCTCTTCTTAGCATTGGTTCCTTCTCTTAGGATTCCTTCAAAAAAATTCTTCTCAACAACAATGATTCTCCTACCTCTAGAGCAGCAACATGACTAGAAGTATTTGCATTCTCATATTCATGTTCTTGCACTATTTGAGCCCTTCTTTCACTTCCCCTTTCACCACCACTTGATGTAGAACCATGATTCTTAGGAAAATTGTATGCTAGATGCCCAAACTCATTACAATTATAGCATCTATCTAAAAATATGTTTGAACTCCTACCACCACCAAATCTTCCTCTAGAGCCTCTAAATCCACCACATTGATCAACCATTTGTTCTTGACCCTTGTGTGCATCTCCTTCATTTTCAATTGATGGTATTGGAGTAGAATATGTGCCTCTACCCCTTGAAGTTTTTCCTCTACCTCTAGTTGTCTTTTCTTTCCTTCTTTCCACTTTTTCTTCTACCCCTATTTCCATTTGATAGAACTCTTCAATTAACCTTAGATTGTGCAAACTCAACTCATCCTGGATGTTAAACCTTAGCCTATTGAGATAATCAACCATCCTTTCTACATCATCAACAATGCATCCTGCTCTTATGCTCAACTTATAAAATGCATTAGTATAAGTCTTAACATCCATTTCCCTTTGTTTTAAATCTTTAATCCTCTTAGACATCTGAATTGCATAATCACTTGGTAAAAATTTACCTTTCAATTTGGCTACCATCCTATCCCATGAATACATTTTTGCATTACCTTTTCTTCTCCTTTTAGCTTGTTCATAGTCCCACCAAACTAATGTATTCCCCTTCAATTTGGTTTTTTCTATCTTCACCTTTTCTTCATCAAGTACATCACCGCATTCAAAGTAGTTATCTAAAGTTGCAATCCAATGTAACAATTCTTCATCATCAAGAATACCACCATACATAGGAAAATCAAATTTTACCTTGTATTTGTTTCATTTTACTGCCTTTGGTAGCCTTGCCATATTTTTCTCTTCAGGGTCCAACTCTTCTTCCAAATCTTCATACTCTTCATCTTTTGAATCTTCAGTGTCACTTTCATCACCAAGAACCATACCCCTCTTCTAACCTGTTTCAACACTTTTCAATCTTTCCACCAACCTGTTTTGTAGTTCCTTCAACTTTCTAATCTCCCTCTCAGTCTTCTCTTCCATCTCTTGCATCTTTCTAACCATTTTGTTACCCTTTGGAGGCATCTTGACTCTTCAACTTCTACCTTTCACTACTTCAACCTGCAACACTTCAAATTAACATATCACAAACCTATGCTCTAATACCAATTGATGCAGATTAGGGAGGCAATCACTCATCAATCACAATTCAAACATTCTAAACCAATTTTGCAACTTTCAAAAACCTATTACACCAACCCTTCACAACTTCACCTAGCTTCACTTATAGGTGTGTTTACCTAGTTTTCCCTTCAAATATTTTGACTCCAAATTCTTGTCAAGACTATCCTTATAGTTTTAGACACCCATTTCCATGTTCTTTAACATATCCAAGAACCACTATAGGTTCCTTTTGACCAAATCCATCAATTTCAAGCTTCTACACTATCCTACTTGGCCAATTAGGCCTATTTTACAAAGCAAACCTTCTCAAAACTCTCTGCCAACCCATAAAATCAATGGGAAGTATTAAACCATCCTACAAAAAATCACAATACTCCACTCTTTTCCAATGTAAAGCCCTCTAACATCCCTAATCACAAAACCCTCAATTCTAGCCTTTCGAAGGAGGGTTTATTGAAAAAAACCTCTCCAAACCTTTTTTTCTCTTTTCCAATGCTTTTAACATGCCAAACACAAGCCTTCACATGCTTAAAACACCCTTAGAAATTTCAATCTTTAACACCCTCAAACCACTCAATTTCACCCAAAATACTCAGACTTGCCAACTAGGGCATCCTACAAAAACCACCAACTTGCCTCCCTTGCTTATGAAACCCCATGGAAAATTATTCCTACTTAGTACCACCCATTCCATTGAGTTACAATGATTACAATAGGTGGAATGAGTGTAGATCCATTTCTGTTTGGTCACAAACCCTCAAAACTGTTAATGCACACCTGTTTCATAATTTTATTTTTAAAATGCACTAAAGTCCTCAAGAATCCACCAAATAAAATGAAAACTAAATTTAATTCACTCAACTACCTAATTCCATGCAATGGAGATCAAGGAAACCCTATACGGGAAAGTATAGAAGCTTGTAACTAGAAATTATCAGAAATTCCTAAGAAAGATATAGAATTTCAAGAGTTCTTTTATTGTTTCTTCAACAATCCTTCCACCAACAGCTTCATTCAACCAAAAACATAGCATAAATACCCAAAAAAACCAATAACCACCCAAACAACTGACTAACCACCCTTCAAATCCTTACTGACTGTTGGACTTCTCAAAAGTTGCATTTTTTGCACTTTTACAATTTTTGAATATGACAACATTTTATAAATTTTTCAATATATTCTCAATGATCCCTAGATTAACCCAAATAGACTCAAATGACTTCAAATACACTAGAATGGCCTTGAAATTTCCTTATTACATCAAAATTACTCAAAACCTTCAAAAATTCAAACTAGGACCGCTAATACATGACTTGAACTAGGTTCTCCTGTACCCACCCGGAGACCCTTGAAACCATTGTCCTTGAGCCTCAATCACCATGATTTACTAGATTTAGAGATATTTTCTTCATTATTTTACTAGCCTCTAAAGAAGAGCAAATGCTCAGCCAAAATTTGCAACAATAATCCTCCAAAATGAAGCCCAAATTCATGTTTTATTAAAAAATATTCAATTTCCAAGTTAGGAACCCAAAAATCATGAACAAGGAGAGATTCCCTTTTGCATGTAATGCATTTGACCTATGGATCCAAGTTTCCATTGATTTCTTCCACTTCAATGCAAGCTACCACTTGTCCTAGCTTGTCATAAGCCACTAAATGCCAAAAACAAACAAGAAGAAGGTGACATGCCCAAGTAGAGATAAATATTAATATAAAATATATTTTGTTTAAAATAATATTCTATTCATGACCAAGTCACCAAATACAATTTTATTTTCAAATCTATCGAGAGCTCTTGATTTGCTATTTTGGGCCTGTCGACTTACTATTTTTAGTAAATGGTTATTTTTAGAAAATTTTGAAAAGGGGACTAACAATGAAGTTGTTGATATGTATAGTATTAGGTATCTACCATTGATAGGAGGCATAAGAACTAGAGGAGATAATAAATAATCCTTGATTTGTTGGAATGCTTCTTGACAGTGATCAGTCCATATAAATAGGACTCCCTTATGAAGCAAATGCTAAAATGGTTGACATTTATTTGTTAACTAAGCTATGAATATTCAACTAGATTGTAGCCTTCCCTATAGGGTATGTAGCTGATTTATATTTTTTTGGGGAGGCATATTCATGATGGATTTTAATTTTTCAAGATCAACCTCAATACCTCTATGAGAGACAATGTATCCTAGTAATTTTCCAAATTGCACCCCAAAGACACACTTTTTTGGATTTAATCTGACCTTTTACTCTTCTAACCATTTGAAAATCTTATCCAACACTACCAAGTGACTGTCCCTTGATAATGATTTTTCTAGCAAGTCATCAAGATATTCTTCCATGAACATATGCATGTAGTCATGAAAAATTATGGTAATTGATCTTTGATATGTTGCACTACTATTCTTAAGACCAAATGACATGATGTTCCAATAATAGGTACCCCATGCACAAGTGAAATCTTTTTTTTGTTGATCCTCAAGTGAAATTATGATTTAATTATATCTTGAAAAACCATCCAATGAGTGATAACATTTCATATCTTGTTGTCAAGTCTACTATAATGTCAATGTTGGGTAACAAAAAATCATCTTGGGACAAGATTTGTTTAAGTCTCTGAAATCTATGCAAACCCTAATTCCACCAATTGGTTTTATTATGGGCACAAGGTTTGATATCGCTTATGTATAGTCTATCAGATGAATGAAATGAACATCGAGCAACTTTTTCAATTTTTCTTTCACTAAAAGTGCAATTTGTGGGTACATTTTTCTCAACTTCTACTTGACTAGTTTTGCATCTAGGAACAATGGTAAATGATGTAGAACTAATTTAGGATCCAATCCTAGCATATCAACATATGAACAAGCAAAATTGATTTGTCTCTCTTAAAATAACATGGTGAATTTTGGTTTCTAAGTGACCATCAAAGATACTAAAAAATGAACAATTTTAGGATTATCATTTGTACCCAAATTGACCTCTTCTATTTTTTCCACAAGAAATGGTGATCTCTCTTGGTTTATGGGGAGCATGTACAACCCTCCATCCTTAGGCACCTTAGGGAGTTTTTCACCCTTGGATACATCCTTTATTTTCACTTTTTCTTGGTCTAAAGGCATCTTTTGGTTTTCCCTTGGAGACCTATTCTTATTTTTTTTTACTTTTGTGACTAGAGGGTGGAATAGACTCCCCAAAGTATGTTGCATTGTCAAGATCTATGATAAATCCAACCTTATGATCCCCACTTTGTATTCCTTCTCAAAGTCCCATGAACTTAGCTATTGCTTCATTGTTCTCAAATATGTCCAAGATCAAAGGTCCTTGTTGATCCCAATCTATTAGTTGTGGGTGGACGAGGGATAAGTCATCATCAATATCATTATAGCTCAAGGAATAAGCAAATATAGTAAAAATGAAGGTATCATCAGGATCCCAGAAGGTTTCAATCTGGGCACAACCACTCATAGGTTTGGTTTGGGATGAGGATAAGTCAAGCTCTTGAAAGGTTTCAACTAGTTCATAATCACTATAGGTGCAAGAATCCCATTCCCACTCATTGGAATCTATTTCAATATGATATTCCTTAGATATTTTGATTTCATTATAAGTGTTAACATTTTCACCTAAGGGTAACTTAGTACGAGGAATCACTTTTGGTGGTACATACACCAACCCCGTGTTTTGTGGAAACCTAGGAGGTAATAAAGGTTCTATCATTCCATGCTTGTTCAAACCATGACCACTATTTCCATCATAACCTTCTTGTTTCATGATCTTGAACCCTTTTGAATATTTCTCTAGTATTTGTTGGATAGGGCAATTGAGAGGGGGGGTGAATCAATTGTCACAGATTATAACCTTCAAATCAATTATCAGAACTAATACATAAATTGCTTAAATGATTAATCATTAAATTCCAATGCAAAAACTCAAATCCAATGCACAAACTCAATAACATCATATTTACATGGAAAACCCAATGAGGGAAAAACCACGGTGAGGATTAACTCACACTATAGAGAATATCAAAACCGATTGCAAAAAGTTTCACCGCTTGATATAAGGCTCACTGCTTATAATAAGGACTCACTGTCCAATAGGGCTACAACCTAGAGGGCTCACTACCATAGAGATACAAAAGAAGAAAAAGAAGACTTGTTATAGAGAGACAACAATCCCAATGCAACAAAGGATTCCACCACAATCACTGATCAACTTGCATGAATGATAGAGTTTTCCTTTTGCTCACTACATTTTAAAACTCAACATTAAGCTTTGCACCGACCCACACAAAACTCACACACACTTTATGAATAACATCAAAGTAAAATCTTCTCTTTCACTTATCTTCTTTCCTTTCTCTTGTACATTTTTCATTTCTATCTCATCTTGTATTTATACTATCTCCAACCTTGAAAAGATACAAAGTCGACCATCCAACTTCAAATTCAAATTGGGTTGGTACCAAAACATCCTAGGGTAGAATTAGAATGAGGGTTACCAAAACACATGCTTCACCGAGACCCAAAATAGATTCAACACACTTCATCAACTTTGAAGATAGTGCTTAACACATGGTCGATAAAACTAGTGTAAAACACATAGAACAATTAAGCCCGAAACTTCCAGAAACAAAAATTATCTTCAATGCAATCAAAACATCTTATCTCTAGAACCATAAGTCAAAATAATTCATCAAAGAGAAATCCAGACCAACAAAATTTCTCCCAGACCTCAGCCATAACACAAAAAACCATAGTTCACAACTTGTGAACACAACTCAAACTCCATAAAGAACCAATAGCAAATAATCTAGATATAGCAACCTTCAACAACCATGACTAACATATTTAAACCACACAACCATAGGGAGAAGTATAGGGTAATCATGTTGAATACCTGTAAAATTCCTTTAATACAATTTTCTCAATATCCTCAACATATACAACCAACAACAACTAGTAGATAACTAGTTGACCAGTTGACATCAATGACAACACTTTCATTCCTTTTTCCATTCTTGCAAGAATCTCCCCCTTTGTCATGGATGGCAACACATGATGTTAAAAACCATCAAATACACCATACCAGTTCTTAAGATTTTTCTTTTTGCTTCTCCCCCTCAAGAGATCATATTCCTTATTACCTACTTTCTCTCATGAGCTTTCTCTCCTTTTCACATTGTTTCTCTCCCCCTTTGACATCAATGGAAAAGGAAAAATTATATGTTCACTGAATCTTCCTTTGATATGATAACATAATACTTATAATGATAACACTTGAAACTACCTGGTTCCCCTTAGAGGTAGCCACCAAAACATCATTCCAAAAAGATAGAACTATGAATCCATAAGACTAATGCATCTCCATATGTATCTTAGTTTATGAAAGGAGGGTAAATAACCCCTTACTTCTCCTAGAGACACTCAAAAGAATATTTAGGAAGAGCCTTTGTAATTATATATGCAATTTGATCTTTTGTCAGAACATATTCAAGCTTGAATTCATTTTCCATCACCTTTTGTCTCAAGAAATGATATCTAATAGATATATGCTTCATTCTCAAGTGCATCACAAGATTCTTCGAAATGTTAATTGCACTTGTATTTTCATAGAAGATAGAAATGGGATCATCATATAGCACTGTGATGTCTTTCAATGTTTGTTTCATCCATAAAACTTGTGTACAACAAGATGCAATAGCAATATACTCAGCTCCAACAGTAGACAAAGAGACTTAATCTTGCTTCTTAATTAGCCATGCCACCAACCTACATCCAAGAAAGAATGCACTACCACTTATACTCTTTTTTTCATCTATATTTTCATCCCAATCTGCATCTGTATAAGCACTAAGTGTAAATTTAGTATCTTTAGGATACCATAATCCATAATCCGGAGTGCCATTCAAATATCTAAATTTTATTTTAACTATAGCAACATGTGTTTCCTTAGGATCTTCTTGAAATATAGCTACAAGGAAGACTGAATGCATAATATCTAGTCTAGTAGTAGTCAAATACAATAGTCCACCAATCATAGATCTATACTTTCTTTGATCAGCCTTAGGTGAATCATCATCTTTACCTAACTGGCAACCAGCCACCATAGGAGTACCTAGTTTGGAACCATCCATGCCAAACTTCTTCAACATCTCTCTCACATACTTAGATTGTGAAATGAAAATTCCTTTCTCTATTTGATTAATCTTTGTTAAATCCTTGCTGAATTAGATACTTGTCTAACCTTGCATACTAGGCCCTAGGAGCTTGCTTCAATCCATATAAATCTTTCTTCAATCTGCACACCATATCCGATTGATTTCTTAACTAAAATTCTTCTGGTTGCTCCATGTAGACTTCTTCTAGCTCACCTTTCAAAAAAGCTAACTTGACATCCATCTGATATACTTTGAAATCTTTATAAGTAGCTAATGCCAAGAACATCCTTATAGCTTCCATTCCTCCTACTGAGGAAAATTCCTACTAAAAATCTGTTCCTTCTACTCGTGAGTAGCCTTTACACACAAGCCTTGCTTTGTTTCTGACTTCTCCATTCTCATTCAACTTATTTTTGAATACCCATTTCGATCCAATAATATTTTTGTTTTCCGATCTTGGGACTAGTTCCCAAGTCTAATTCTTCTCAATCTACAAAATTTCTTCTTTCATTGCTTCCTAACAATGTTCATATTTACATGCTTCACTTATTGTCTTCAACTCAATCTCAGAGAATAAACACAAGTTTTCTTCAACATCAACTTTGCTTCTGGTTAACACATCTTTTGTCTTGTCTCCAATAATTTGATTTTCTGAATGATTCCTTTGTACACATTTCAATGTCCTAGGGGACATCACTAGAGCATCTTCTCTTTCATTCTTCTCATTCTGATTTTCCTACTCATCTTTATCCTGTTCTTCCACAATTTCTTCTATTCTTGCACAGTCATGTTAATTAGGCACATATACATCAATATCAATATAATTCTTCACTATTTCATCAACCTTCACATTTGAGGTCACTACAATATTTCTCAATATTTTATTGAAACATTTGTATGCCTTGCTTTTGGTAGAGTATCTAAGAAATATTCCTTCATCACTTCTTGCATGAAACTTGCCCAAAATTTCTTCATCTCTTATGATATAGCATTTTCTTATGAATACCTTGAAATATTTAACTATAGGAATTTTTTGTGCCATAGCTCATAGGGAGTCTTTGTAATGTTTGCTCTTGGTTGAACCTGATTGAATACATTTATAGCATTATGAATAGCTTCTTTCTAGTAAACTTTTGGTAATCCATCTTCACCGATCATTGACCTAGCAGTCTCTTGAACTATTTTATTTTCCCTTTCAACAACTCAATTCTACTGAGGAGTTCTCAGGGTAGATAATTGTCTCTTTATTCCATGCACTTCACAAAAAATATTGAACTCATGGGAGCTGAATTCCCCACATCTGTCAGATTTTAAGCATTTTATCTTCATTCCTTGAATCTAACTAATGCATCTGATTCCTCTCTAAGAAATGTAACCCATGTATATCTAGAATAATCATCAATTAAAAGCATAAAGTACCTTTCACCAAGTAGACTTCGCACTCTTATAGGACCACATAGATCTGTATGAACCAAATCTAGTAATCCAGTAGTAGACTGTTCTTTTGATTTGTAATGACTCTTGCTTGCTTCCCAAATTGACAATTCCTGCAAATTGCATTGACAAGATTTGTAATTCTTGATAAATCTCTCATAGCCTAAACAACACTAATCCTTTCCAAGTTATCAAAATTCATGTGACACATTCTCCTATGCCATAACCAGTTGTCATTTATCTGAGTCATAAATCATCTTCCATCAACACCCTTAACCTAATAAATATTCCCTTCATATTTCTTTCTTGTACTAGTCAATTTTTTGGATCCTTTCCGGATCTCACATTTATCATCATTAAGCACAAGATCATATCCTTTTCTACACACCAGACCAACGCTTAGAAAATTATCCCTTGAACCCTTAACATAGTAAAAATAATCAATATGATGCTTTCCATCAAAACTTACTGAACCTATCCCATAGATTTTAGCACTAGTATCATCTCCAAACATAGCCAAGCCTCCATCATATTTCTCAAGCTTCACAAACTTACTCTTATCACTATTCATGTGATGTGAGCAACCACTACCGACTACCAAAAAAAAAAATTCTTGCTTAGCATGTAGGGCAGAGACAACTGTACCTTCATTTTTCTCCTTCTCCTTCTCCAGAGGACTTTCCTATTGGAAGAATGAAGAAGAATATCTCATTATGCAGCTTTTATGTTGTCATTGATGTTACCATGTTATATGAGTTGCAATTGCAAGTTTAAGTTTTAGCTTGATCTGGTATTCTAAATTGGTATGCAGTTATTATCCTCTGGTATTTTAGTCTGCAATCCTTTGTTGATGATTATCATAGCTTGTGATTTTGGGAAATGGTTTTTTGGATGTTGGAAGCTTGTAATTTTAGAATCGCATGTGCACAAGTGCTCGTATGGCGAGTTGGCATTACTTTTTTGTTGCATTTTGTTAGTAGGTCTATCTCTAGCCGACCTAATGAATAGTTGATGTTGTAATGGATTAATCTTGTGTTGCAGCTGTATTTGTGACCTATCTTAGGTCCATGCCCACATGTTGTTGCATGTTACACACTTGAATTGTTATAAGAAAGGTTTTGTACAAGCTTGAAGCCAATAGTTAATCTTTTTTGGTGAATAAGAGCTGCATCTAAGTAGGACGAACTAATTGATGCTTGTGGATGAATCAAATATATATATATTGGATAGTTTTGAGATTGTTGGAGTTGAGAAGTGCGAAGAAAGGAAAGTATTCAAAGATAATGAAGCGTGTAAAGTCAGTTTACTAAGAATCAAAGGAACTAAATCAACACTTTTTAGGTGTAACTTTATCAGCTCATTTTCTAGTTGTAAGCCATTTCTATATTGTATCTCTATAGGCAGTGACCCTCTCATTTTAGGAAATGAGCCCTTTGGTAGTGAGCCACCCTTTGTAATATCTTATAATCAGTTATACTATATTGTGACCTAATCATCACTGTGGTATTTCCCATTTTGGGTTTTCCACATAAAAATCTTGGTGTTCATGTGTTGTGTGCTTTTATGTTCTATTAATGCTTTTTCTCATTATTATTGTTATATGCATTGGATTTATTGGAGGGTGTTTGTTCAATAAGATTTAGAAGATATTGATTCATCCACCCTCTTAGTATCTTGGGTATTCAACAATTGGTATTAGAGCTTGGTTCCTCCGAAGAACCCTAACAGCTTGAGGAAGATCTTGAAGATTGAAAAAATGGATGATAAAGAAGAACTTTGAGCTACTCTTAAAGATCTTGACAAGGCTGAAAATGAAAAAAGAGATTTGAAAGAAAATCTTGATGAGGAAAATGAATGCATCCAAAAATTGAAAGAGCAATTGAAGAAGTTCAAAGAAAGGTATAGAGAAGTGAGTGAACAGTTAAAATAAGCAAATGAAGAGATTACTAGATTGAATGTGCTAGTGGAGGAAAAGAAGAGAATTGAAGATTTTCTTAATACAGTGGTGAAAATTAAGGATGGTGAATGCAAAAGTCTTGAACAAGAAGTGGTAAACCTAAGAGTAGATCTGGAAAAAGCTAAAATCTATGAAGATAAGTTCAAAACAAGCTCCACCAAGCTTGATGAGTTGATTGTAGGACAAAAACCAACTAAAGACAAAGTTGTTTTGGGAATGGAAGCAAGTGAAAGCTCTAAGGCTATGCAGACCTCAAACATAGTGGATAATCAAAAGAATCAAGATAAAGGAAACCAAGAAAGAAATCCAAGAAGCTTTGCTAGAAGACCACCTATTAGAAAAAAAAAATGCTCAAAGGTACCCATATTTCAATGGTGTTTTCTTTTCATGCAATAAATTTGGTCACAAGGCAATGGAGTTTAGAAGTAGAATAAACTAGTATGCTAGTTCCTTCTCCAGACAATGTTTTACATGCAAGAAAGTTTGACATAGAGCTAGTGAATGTAGAACTCAGATGATGAATTGGTCTAATGGAGGTAGAATGAATCAATATTTTGTTGGATACTCTTATGCATGTAATAAGTTTGGACACAAAGCTAATCAGTGCAAATCAAAAAAATGTTATTTGCTACAATTGCAACAAACCCAGACAAATTTCAAGAGTATGCAAAAGTAAAGGAGGAAAGCAATCTGATGTGGTAAAGAAGAATGATCTATTGAAGATAATTGATAAGAATGGGATTAAGCAAGAAATGAAAAAGATTTGGAAGAAGAAAGAAGAGTTAGAAACATCAAACATGTCTATGACCTCATCTAGTGCAGATGATTCCTTTGGTAATTAGACCTAGCATGGTCTTAGGGGGAGCATTAATAGAAGATTGTTCAAACCCCCTAGATATTTTTTGTGTTAGACTTTGGCACAAAGATATGTTGTAAGGAATGAATAGACATAGGCCATGCAAAAGGAATTAGAAGAAAATTTGTAGGCATGATCAATTACAGAGCAAATTAGGGCTTTTTTTGTGCATTGAAGAAGGTTTCTTTATCAACTTTTTCAATTATGTCGTATTTAATGTGAATTAGGATAGATCATTGATTTATAAAGTAAATTTTTAAGGAATTTTGATCACTTGCACATTTGAATAAAGTGGAGAGTGATTTGGAGCATTCTTGAGGTGATTTGGAGAGTGAGTTGTGTAAACCCTAGTTCTAGTTTTCATGAGAGAAAAGGGTATTTTACTCTTTTGTGCTATTGTGGGTTTGTGTGAATCTTCGTTTTGAAGTCATTAGAGCTTGGTTTGTGGAAAAATGGAAAATCCTGTAGTTGTAAATGTGTCAAAAAGACCTAGACCCTCCTACAAGAAATATTCCATGAAGGTTTTCGAAGACAACCCTTTGGGTGCCTTCTCATCGATTCCTCATGGTGTCATGCCCATTGAAGACACTAGAATGTACATTTGTGTTAAGACTAAGGAATATAATCATAGAAAATTGATAGAATGTGAAAAAATGAGCTCACTGGGGATGATTTCTTGATAAAACTTGAGTATACAAATATTATTACGAAGAAGTTGGATCTGTGGAATTACTTTCCTAACTTTAGCTCCATTTTCAATGACAAGTATGTTAAACCAGCTCTTATAAAAATGCATGATATGTTTTTGTGGAATGACAAACCTCACCTTATAACCAAGGAAGTGATTAAGGTAGTTATCAAACTCTGTGATATTAGATCGGTACTAGTGTTGAAGTCTATAAAGAATGAAGTGGTGATGGAACTCTCTAGAGAAAAAATTGATAGAAGGGCTCTTGCAACAAAGCCTATTACCAATCATGTTGTGAAGTATGCAACTATAATGATCGGTCACAAGATCTACTTCACAAATAGGGAAAATTTTGTTTCTGCTACTGCTATATACACTGGTTATGACATGGTAGCTAATGGTGCAAAATATGATTTGTGTGAACTTCTCTAGAAACAGTTGTTTGAAAATTTGAAGATGACAGGGGAGAAGAAATATGCATTGAAGTTTGGTTCCCTAATTGTTTGTCTATTGTTTTACTTCCTTAGAAGACTTCTTAGAAGAGATGATGTGGTGATTTGGGATACATCAAGACAAGTTGCACATAAAATTTTTGATAACATGCATAGCTTGGGTGATTTGAAGAGTCAAGGTAAAGCCTCAAAAACATTATTTGTTGTATTCAAGAGCAACATGAATGAGCGTGAAAGAATCCCAAGGAAAGTTGTTGAAAAGTACAAGAATGATATCATATTTTATGTCTCCTCTAATGAGTGCATGATTGAGGCAATTGAATCCCAGACTGTCTAGATTAATCCATTGGATTATGAGGTAATAGAGGATGAGGATGAAGGATATGTACAAG
The DNA here is from genome assembly GCA_007258455.2 of Sequoia sempervirens. NCBI lineage: Eukaryota > Viridiplantae > Streptophyta > Pinopsida > Cupressales > Cupressaceae > Sequoia > Sequoia sempervirens. The sequence goes on along the minus strand of VDFB02304605.1, from coordinate 38,174 downwards.
TTTTGTTGAAAATTCCAAAAGGTACTAGAGAACCGAGAGTTGGAACTTATGAAGAAAAAAAATGGAAATTCACATAAAGCATAAGATGCCTATGATAAGAAAGAATTTAGATAAAAATATTAGAGAGGGTGGCTTCACCAATGAAAATATTGCACAAGGAAGAGCCATGTGAGAGTAGATGGCTAGAGAATCATCAGGACTAAGGAGATCTGGTAGGACTACTCCTTGAAAACCCATTGTAGCCCTTGCATCAATGAAGATAGAACCCAATGCTTCTGGTAAAGGTAAAGGCTCAACTCCTTATAGACCTAATACAAGATCTATAAAAAGGAAAGAGTCTCTTTCGGTGGCACTAGTCAAGAGAGGAAAGAAGGAAAAGGAAAAAAGGAAAAGAACCTTAGTATCACTAAAGAGCAAGAGGAAGAGGAGGAAGACCCTGCAACAAAATTGGTAAGAAAGAAGAAAGGGAGAATTTCCTCTAGTGAAGGTGCTTCATAGGAAGCTAGTGTTGGTTCTAAAATATTTAATTATGTGGCATCCTCTAAAGAAGATGAAGAAAATAATTTTGGTGTTCTTGTGCAGACCAACTGGACTTGAAGAAGGAAAAAGTGTCAGAAGAGGCATCTTCAGACCAGGAAGAACAAAAGGGCTCACTGATAAGACCTGGTTCCCCTCTTATATTAGAGGCATTGGTTAATAGCTTGATATGTTTTGAAGATATTTTGTAGCCTACTACAAAATTTTATACTCAAATAGGTAGAGAGGACAAAAAAAATGATTTTGGCTATTATCCAATATGTCATTTCTTTGGAAGTCAGTTGGGATTATGTTAAGAACAATGTACCTAAGAAACTGTGGGAAGCCTTGATGAAAAGAAGATCAGAGGCTATTGAGTTGGAAGAGAAAATAAGAATTGAGGCATTTGAGAAAATTGGGTCCTCTTTGACCCCAAATTATTTGGAAACCTTGAAGAAGGTATACTCAAAAATATTCTGGATGAAGAAAAGGGTAAACACTTTAATGACTAAAGATAAAAAGCAGATAAAGAAAATAAAAAAAGAAACTACATAAGCCATCATGGTTATGAATAAGAAATATGACATGTTTGGTGCACTCCCATCCGATTTTGAACCTAAATCAGGAGAAGAAGATTCTGCAAAGGTTAAGGAAGACATTCCTTTGGGTACAGGTGATACAAGCATTCCTTTGGATACAAATGATGCAAATATCCCTCCAGATACAAGGGTTACAAATGATCCTCCAAAGATAGAGAAACAAAATGAGGAATAAGTTGAACTAGAGAAACATGATGTCCCTTCAAAGCTAGCTGAAGGAGAAAAAGAAAAAGATGAAGATAAAAGTGATGAAGGAGAAAGATACAAAGATGAAAAAGAGGAAGAAAAAGTATCAGAGGAAGAAGAAAGAAATGCGGAATCTTCCAGGAAGAATGAAGAAGATCTAAGGAAAGTTGTGGATTCACAAAGGTCCTCTGTAGAATCCTCCTCTGGTGATGATGTATTAAAAGGCTTGTTATCCAAGCAAATAAGATTCCAACCAGTGATTCCTCCAGAACTTCTAAAACTCCCCATGATTCAAGGTAGTATGGATTTGGATAAGATTTCTCCCATTCACAAGTTGGTGTTAGGGGATGCATTCCATGCATCCGAAATAAAATAAATTCTAGAAACACATCAAAAGGGGACAAAGCTTATTGATTATTCTCTCAAAGCTTTGTAGGAGGCCACCCCTTATATCTCAATAGATACATCTCTCACTCCAATAGAGAATCTAAAACTTCTATTGGATTCCTTTAAGGTGTATACCTCCAAACTTGGTGAGAATAAAAGGAAAGAGATTGAGGAGAAAATGGTAGAGAGAAGGCTTTTGGAACTTCATGATAAGTGTGCTCTAGCACACACCAATATGGAAAAGAATATGGAAGTTGTGCAAGCTTGTGAGTTTAAAGAAAATATTGTATTTTCTTACTACATAAAGTGGCTAGATGCCACAAAAAATATAAAAAATCTCATGGACTCCATTGAGTCCCAATTGACAATTGTTTCCAATACATATAGTGCATCTAAAGATAGAGATAGGTCAACCTGGAATACTATCACTACTCACGGAGAGAAATTATCTATTCTATAGAAGTAGAAGGAAGATGTCATCAAAATATTTATTCAGTTAGGTGACCTTGTGAGAATGGAGTACTCTCTGATGGCCAATGCTTGGAAAATGCAAAAAAAATAGAGATCAATCTGACTCAAGATACTCCAGATGATGTAGAAGAAAGTTTTATGGAACTAGAATCTCTGAATAGAATGTTGATCTCTTCTAAGAAGAGTTGGGAGAATGACAAGTCAACATGGCAAGGTATTCTCAAGGAGCTTCAAGGCTCACCTTCCTCCAAGTAATGCTTTTTTCTGTTTTCATATTTTTGGACCGTGGTGCAGGAGCACCTTATCAAATTTTTCCTCCAAGTGGAAAATTGGTTCAATTTTGATATTTGACCTTTTTGAGTCATTTCTTATGTGTAGGAGGTCATTTTATGTGTATTTGGGTCCAATATTGTAAAAGTGCAGAAGTTGTCAACATAATTTGCAAAATTGTAAAAGTTGTGCACAAAAACAACATTTGGAATATGAAAAGTCTTTAAGGTCTAAAATGTTGGAAAGTAGTTAGAAGTAGTTAGAAGGTGAGGAGTCATTTTTTTGATTAAGGGTAAAAAATGGGTTTTGAAGGGGCCTCAAACCCTTTACAAAGGAAAGAAAGTTGCAAAAAAGATGAACCATAGACCTACAACAGCACCACAACAACCTCTAAAAGATTAACAGGACTACACATGCTGCATCTTACAAACAAACAAGGTCCATAAACCATTAAAAAAATTGGTTTTGAACAGGGAGCAGAAACCCACTTAGTTACACAAAGAACTAGCCTGCATCTGCCTGGCATCAACAAACCCACTACTCAAGGAAGACACCACTGAGCCAAGAAAGATAATCATCACTAAAAGCATAGATAACACAGTGGTATAAACCACCAATAAGACCAAACACCCAACCTCAATAGGGGATTTGTAATCCACCACTGAAAACTGCCATAAATTAGCTTCCCAACAGCATAGATTCACCTGGTAATAGGAAACCAACTCCAACTCCACCTCTAAAGGAGTGAGATCCCCTCTATTGGAAAGGAATATATGATCAGCAAAACCACTACAATTAGACATCACCAACACCCTCACCCTCCACCTCCATAGGAGAACTTCCCACCTCAATAAGAACAATTGTTGAGGGGGGACCTCCTCCATAGGACCAAAGGATAAATCCAACATAGTAGCTAAGCATGCAACCGTAGCCTCCATTAGAAAGCCCTGTACAAGGAACAAAACCATCTGGGGTCTAGGATTAAAATATGAGAACCACCCAACTAAGAGAACAAGGCCACAATTGATTTGAAAAGAATCCAAAACAACAAGACCCTTCATCCAGGAAGTCACCAATATAAAAGAACCCAAAGCATGCACCATAGCTGGGTAAAACTTCAGCAATGCCCTCAAGCCCAAAAAAACTAGCTCCTTCACCACCTCTAACTAAGCAGAGAAAAAAGAACCCCTAACCAAAGACAACCAATGGGAAAATAGAAAAAAACTCATCCCATCCAAAAGAACCCCACCAAAACAAGGGGAGAAGGACATAACAACCAACTCCATAAGAAATTTAATGGCATCCACAAAATGATAGGATAGAGACAGCCTATCCCAAACCAACATCAGAACTACATAGGCACCCAACAACCCCAAAAAAAACACAAGCAACAAAGAACACTCATGGTACAAAAACACACAAGTAGCCCACAAGCTAGTAAGGAGGATGAAGAATAAACAAAAGGCAACAAGAAGGAAGCCATAAGCAGATCAAGCCAACAAAAAAAACCCCCAAGCCTCCCTATTACATTGAATAGGGACAAAAAAAGGCCCAAGCAACAACCAAACAACCTTAAAGCAACCAACGCATCCCCACATCCCCTACAAATAAAGTAGCCAAAAACCAAAGAGCCACCAAAAATCATTAGGAAGAAGCGACGGAAGACCAAGGAAAAACAAGAAACAAAACAAGCCAACATTGAGAACCCCAAAGCCCTCCAACTATGCCGAGTCAGAAGAAAAATAAGCTCATTCCACAACCAGCCAACCTCAGAAACTCCAACGTACACCCTCAGCTAGGAAGGAAACCACAAGAAAACTACATGTCGGTTCCCATCACCAGCCTTCACACAAATTTTAGAAGCAATAGTAGGAAGGAAACCTGCCAAGAGTCCAAGACCAGTACCGACCCTAAGAAGCCAGTGTAGTGAGGACACCCAACAACCAATAGGGTCATCGATCACACCACATTTAGCATCTGTAGCATCTGCTAGATTCAAAAAGCTAACACAATATTCATCCATACCATCATCCACATCCCAGGAAAAAAGGGAGACCAGAAGAGGCCTCTCAGCCACCTAGAAGCCACCAACATACACAACCCTACCACCCTCCTCAGTACCAGCAATGATGAGGAACAAGCCCAAAAGATAGTCTTCCAATAGAGGGAAGAATTCCATACACCAGCCAAACACCTCCCTCCAGCCTCCACCATCATCAACTTCCAAATTTGAGTCCTCAACGAAGGAAGCTCTGAACACAACACCATTCCCATTGAAGGAAATGTAGAAGGCATAACGACCATAGAGAGAAATACCCACCATCACTGAAGGAGCTCCCACCCACTCTAGCAAAATAATCCCATCCAGGGCTCACCATCCATCTGCCTCGCCATCATCATCCGACTTCTCCTTGCCATCAGGAGATTCAAACTTTTCGTTCTTGCCTTGCCTGCTGCTCCACTCCATCATGATTTCCTATTTTTACAATGATGTTATATTTTTCAAGATGCAAATTAGGGTGTGGATTCATGTTGGTATTCCTTTAAAAATGATTTTGTAACCATTTTTGAGGTGTGGGTGATTATAGGAGTGAAATTGAATGAATAAAATCACTGTTTTAGGGCATTTTGTATAGAATTCCTCTGATTTTATGGTTTGTACAGACTGAGAAACATGTAAAAATTGATTGTAAGTGTTTATTCCATCAATCACCTTCCATTTGGATCAAGTTTCATGCAGATTGGTTAGTTTTTGAACAAGTTATTGTAATTTTTCTGAATACAGTCAAACCCTATGTTAGGGTAAGCAGTGACTCAAGATAATTGTGTTTCTCTCTTATGAAATAATAGAATCATCTTGTTTTTGGTGAAATCATTCTTCTATATATTTTCTTTCATGTTCCATTGGTTTGGGGAAATTTTTCAAAGATAATGTGTAAGGAAACATAGTTTAAGACTGAATTTATGTGTTATAGTAAGAAATTACAGAGTTTCAAGTGGCTAAAGGTTAGGGTTTGTACAAATTCATAAGGGACTGACCACCTAAGGGATTCTAAAGCTTAAAAAAGTCAAAATACACATGTTTGGAGCATTGGGACAGTAATTTTGTATTTGGAAGTATGACATCTAATAAGCCCTATTTGGCCAATGCCTAATTAGCCTATTTTGGGCATATACAATCTGGTTTTCATATCATTTCTCAAAATGATAGATGCCAATATTTTGATATGTTTTAATACATGGAAAAAGGTATCTAAAAAGAATAACACAATCCATTGAAGGTGTTTGTAATAAAAGATAATTCCAACAGTTGTATAGGGCATGGCTACAAGTATATTAATAGTTATTGAAGACTTGTTTATCAGATCATTTAAGGTGGGTATTTAGGGTGTAAAAAGAGTTTTATCATGTTGATATAAGCCTACAAAAGATATCCCAAGAATTAAAACATTCATTGGTGTCTTGGTAAGCAAATTTTGATGTTGGAGGCTCATAAGTGCCATAATTGCACAATAAGGACAGTCCTAAAGGATTAAAAAATATTGGGAGAGGTAGACTTGAATTTGTTTGTCTTTGATTGGATTGAGATTGCTAAGGTGTCTTGAAGGTCATTTATAGTTTTTGTAACTCTAAATGAAAAATTGAGTGTTTGAACCAAATGATTGAGAAGGAAAAGGTGAATGAGCACACTATGAATGTTTGAGTTTTGGAAAAATGAGAATGTGGGTGATTGTTTTAATCCTTTGTATTGCATCAAATTGGTATCAAAGAAGAGAAAGTGTTGGGTAGAGATATTTGGTTTTGTGTTTTTGTTTGTGTGTTGTTGGTTGTAGGTTATGTGAGAACTTGGTTGTTGTCATTGAGAAGGTAGAGAGAAAGTTGAGGAAAGTTGAGAAGTTGTGAGAAAGGAGAGACTTGTCGAGACCATCTAGAAGAGATGGAGATACAAAAAAGGCATTTGCAGATAGAGGAAGAGAGAAAGAAGAAGAAGATACAAGAAAATTTTGATAGAGATATTTCTGAGTTGAAGCAAGAGATGAAGAGGTTTGAGAAAGAGTTCTAGGAGTTTATGATGAAGATGGAGTAGATGATGAAGCAATGAACACATTGGCACTTGAAGGTAAACAAGAAGAGAATTTCATGGCCCATACAAAAGATAATAAAAAGGAGTAGGCACAAGAAGATGAAAAAGGATGAAGTCTTTGAAGATGCCAAAGAAGAGTTCATAGATGAAGAAGGTAAAACTGTTGCAGACATTTCAAAGCATGATGAAGGTATAACAGATACAAAGAACCTGACTTCAAAATTTGAAGACCTTGAGTTGATTAAAGGGATGACCATGAATGAGTTGGTCTTGGAGGTTTTCAAAGAATTGAAGGATGATGTAGGTATGATGATAAAAACTATGTTTCATTTCTTTATTGTATGGATCTTGTGGACAAGGAACAAGTTGTAGGTTAGAGGACAAAGGGAGAAGCATGATATTGAGATGCATCAAGGCATAAGGAATCTAATTTCAGAGGGAGAGCAAGATAGGATGCTTATTTGCATGGACAAGTTTAAACCCAAAGTAAAGATGAAGGTGATGAAAGCAACCGAGCATGCAAGAGATGAAGACCTTTTGACAACTGCAAATCCAAGGGGACTTGGATTCTTTATTTGGTCAGGAGTTTGGTGCAAGAGAACCTTATCAAATTTTTCCTCCATGTGAAAAATTGGTTCAATTTTTATGTTTTACCTTTTTGAGTCATTTATTATGTGTAGGAGGTCATTTGATGTGTATTTGGGTCCAATATTGTAAAAGTGTAGAATTTGTCAACATAATTTGCAAAATTGTAAAAGTTGCACAAAAGAAACATTTGGAATATGAAAAGTCTTAAAGGTCTAAAATGTTGGACAGTAGTTAGAAGTAGTTAGAAGGTGAGGAGTCATGTTGGAATTCCTTTAAAAAGGATTTTGTAACCATTTTTGAGGTGTGGGTGATTGTAGGAGTGAAATTGAATGAATAAAATCACCGTTTTAGGGCATTTTCTACAAAATTCTTCTAATTTTCTAGTGTTGTACAGTCTATACGGATTGAGAAACATGAAAAAATTGATTGTAAGTGTTTATGCCATAAATCCCCTTCCATTTGGTTCAAGTTTCATGCAGATTGGTTAGTTTTTGAAGAAGTTATTGCAATTTTTGTGAATACAGTCAAACCCTTTGTTAGGGTAAGTAGTGACTCAAGATAATTGTGTTTCTCTCTTATGAACCGATAGAATCATCTAGTTTTTGGTGAAATCATTCTTCTATATATTTTATTTCATGTTTAAGTGGTTTGGGGAAAAAATTATAAAGATAATGTGTAAGGAAAGATAATTTAAGATTGAATTTCTGTGTTAGAGTCAGAAATTACCGAGTTTCAAGTGGCTAAAGGTTAGGGTTTGTACAAATTCATAAGGGACTGACCACCTAAGGGTTTATAAAGCTTAAAAAAGTGAAAATACATCTGTTTGGAGAGTTGGGATAGTAATTTTGTGTTTGGAAGTATGAAATCTAATAAGCCCTATTTGGCTAATGCCTAATTAGCCTGTTTTGGTGTATATAGTCTGGTTTTCATATCATTTCTCAAAATGATAGATGTTAATATTTTAATATGTTTTAATACATGGAAAAAGGTGTCTAAAAAGAAGAACATAGTCCATTGAAGGTGTCTATATTAAAAGATAATTCTGACAGTTGTATAGGGCATGGCTACAAGCATATTAATAGTTATTGAAGACTTGTTTATTAGATCATTTATGGTGGGTATTTAGGGTGTAAAATGAGTTTTATCATGTTGATATAAGCCTCCAAAAGAGATCCCAAGCATTAAAAAATTCATTGGTGTATTGGTAAGCAAAGCTTGATGTTGGAGGCTCATAAGTGCCATAATTGCACAATAAGGACAGTCCTAAAGGATTGAAAAAATATTGAGGCAGACTTGAATTTGTTTGTCTTTGATTGGATTGAGATTCCTAAGGTTTCTTGAAGGTCATTGATAGTATTTGGAACTCTAAATGAAAATTTGAGTGTTTGAACCAAATGATTGAGAAGGAAAAGGTGAATGAGCAAACTATGAATGTTTGAGTTTAGGAAAAATGAGAATGTGGGTGATTGTTTTCTTCCTTTGTATTGCATCAGACCGACCTTTGTCCTTGATGTCAAAGGGGGAGAGAGTGTTGTGAAGAGAAAAGGGGAGATTTTGTTGCACATAGGAGGTTTGTAAATTATTTTGGCACATGTTGCCATCAATGAAAAAGGGGGGAATTGTTGGAAGAATGAAGAAGAACATCTCATTATGTAGCTTTTATGTTGTCATTGATGTCACCATGTTATATGAGTTGCAACTACAAGTTTAAGTTTTAGCTTGATTCGGTGTTATGACTAGTATGCAGTTATTATCCTTTGGTATTTTATTCTACAATCCTCTGTTGATGATTATCATAGCTTGTGGTTTTGGGAAATGGTTTTTTGGATGTTGGAAGCTTGTAATTTTAGAATCTCATGTGCATAGGTTCTCGTATGGCGAGTTGGCAGTGCTCTGTTGTTGCATTTTATTATTAGGTCTATCTCTGGCCGACCTAATGAATAGTTGATGTTGTAATGGATTAATTTTGTGTTGTAGATGTATTTGTTACCTATCTTAGGTCCATGCCAACATGTTGTTGCATTCTACATGCTTGAATTGTTTTTGGAAAGGTTCTGTACAAGCTTGAAACTGACAATTAATCTTTTTTGGTGAATAAGGGTTGCATCTAATTAGGTCAACCTAATTGATGCTTACAGATGAATCAAATATATATATTGGATAGTTTTGAGATTGTTGGAGTTGAGAAGTGCAAAAAGAGACAAGTATTCGAAGATGATGAAGTGTATAAAGTCGGTTTACTAAGCATCAAAGGAATTGAATCAACACTTGTTAGGTGTAACTTTATCAGTTCATTTTTTGGTTGTAAGCCATTTTTGTATTGTATCTCTGTAGGAAGTGAGCCTCTCATTTTGGGTAGTGAAACCTTTGGCAGTGAGCCACCCTTTGTAATATCTTATAACCAATTATACTATATTGTGACCTAATCTTCATAGTGGTTTTTCCCATTTTGGGTTTTCCACGCAAAAATCTTGGTGTTCATGTGTTGTGTGATTTTATGTTCTATTAATGCTTTTACTCATTCTTACTATTATATGCATTGGAGTTATTGGAGGGTGTTTGTTCGATAAATTTAAGAAGATATTGATTCACCTACCCCTATCAGTATCTTAGGTATTCAACATTTCCTTTACCTATTTTTTAAAAATTAGTATAAGTAGGTTCAACCTTAATCACCAAGAACAAACATTCATTGTCATCTAGATCTTCATATTCTATATCTTCATTTGAAATACTAGCATTCTTTTTTTCTTTTTTTTAATGAGGGGAATCGGGTGCAGCACGACCCCCCATATAACCCCCCACCGCAAGTAAACTTTTTACCGTGACCGGCAGTGCTGGCGGGACACACCAACCGGTACCACGGGAGTGCCGGAGAGTCGAACCCATGGTGGGCGCCCTGCTACAGGGAACACCTTAACAAACTGAGCTAGGACCGGCGCCCCCAAAATACTAGCATTCTCATTTACATAGTAAGATCTATTAATTTTTATTTCCTTTCTTTTCCTTCTCATATCTATATTTATTCATTTTAGCTCTTTCCAAACACTTTGCATCATAGTGACCTATTTCTCCACAACGAAAGAACTTAAAGGGAGACTTACCTTCATACTTATCATAACCTTTTCTCATTCTTCTTACAAAGTTATCTTCTATTTCGTCAAAGTTTTATTCATTCGGATCTTTAGGTTTTGTAGCTTTAAAAGTAGTCTCTATTTTGCCTCCATTTCTTATATTTAGCTTCCTCATCTTATAAGATGTCAAAAATCCTAACAAAAGATTCTTAGTAAAGGTATTATAATCTATAGTCTGCTCAATAACACTCACCTTTTCATTGTAACCATCAGGAATGGTTTTGAGAATCTTCTTTACAATACTGGTTTCATCTATAGTAGCGCCAAGAGATCGCATTACCACCACCACCTCATCCAATATCTATACATAAGCTTTGACATTTTCATCTTCAAACATATGTATAAGATAAAACTATGTTTCCAAATTCTATAAATTTTCCTCTTTAACTCTTTCATCACCATCATGTGCTCTTTCTAAATCATCCCATACTTCCTTAGCTATCTTCAAATTTTGAACCTTAATCAACTCAGAATGTACTAGATTATTCTTCAAGATGAACTTTGCCTTATTATTCACTTCATGTGCTTTGATTTCTTTAGGTGTACTCAGACCATTAGTAGGAAGAGTGTAAGGATTCTTGTAATATTTTTCCACATCATATCCACAATACTGTAGGTATTCTTCCATCAATACTTTCTAAATATCATAATTAGTTCCATCAAACCTCAGATAATCTAACATCATTTTGCTAGCCATCCTAGACCTTCCTCAAGCGGTTAAGCTCTTCACCAAGGAACCAAGCACTGATACCAATTTTTGGATATAACAACTAAGAGGGGGGGTTCAAATTAGTTGTCACAGATTATAACCTTCAAATCAATTGCTGCAACTAATTCATGAACTGATTAAATGATTAATCATCTCTTTCGTAGAAAAAAGTACCCTTTCCATGACATGAGATTAATTGGACTTAATGAGGCCTTGATTCAGGTGTTGTGAGGCATTTTATGCATCCACACTAGGTCTTGGACCCTTATAAATTAAATAACATGCTTTTAACAACATCTTGTAAAGGACTTTAACACTTTTCTAGACTTAATTAACCTATTTCTCCCTAATTCAACATTATAAAATGTGTTTAACAACATTATTACATAAATCTAGAAGGTTATTGAATTAAATTTAATGATAAATTAGTGTTGTAATGTGTCTTGCACATTCACATTGGTTCTTGTTCCTTCCTAGGCTATGTGGACCTCATTTTAGTGTTGTAAAGTGTATTTAATCACACTTTCACATTGAATTTTGTGCCCTTGGCCCTAATTGACCTTTACATCATCACTAATAGGCCCCTATTAACCCATATTGTGCATCCTTAGGCATAATTTGATCAAATAACCGACATGGTCATCATATAAGCCTAAGTTTCTTACTTCTTGACGTTCCAGCTAGCAAAAAGTGCCCTTGTGGGACCCATTCACCATTAGTAGTGAATTAGTTCCATCTAGGTGGGACCCATTCACCATTAGTAGTGAATGAGTCCCATTTGAGCCATTTTTAGGGTTTTGAGTAGGAAAAATTAGGTTTTATGTTTAATTTTTCTCCATGTTGGCCTTAGGGATCTAATTAACAGGAAAACAAGATGAATTTCCTATAAAATCACCTCTCTAAACTCATTTTTACATCTATTCATCCATTAACACATTCACATCATTCATTTATCATCTATCTTCTATCTCAAGTCAAGCAAGCTAGGGCATTTACATTGCAAGTCATCAATTTATCTTCCTAAGACATCCAAGGGAAAATTCTACATGTTATGTTGCAGAATTTCAAGATCAATCATCATGGAAAGGTAATCCATTCCATTGTTTCATTCTTCATTCCTTTCTTTCATCATTTTGGCTTAATTACCTAAAAGGGGTTTGACCAAGGCAAACCCCCATGCCCTAACAATCAACATTTCTTCTCCTCTTCTTGTGTGTTTGAAAATTTAGGTCTCTTGGAAGCTTGGAAATCATTGAAGATCAATTTTCAAGGTTGATAAAGTCTTCTCCTCATTCATCAAGTCAAAATATCAACAAAAATCCATTCTTAGACTCGTAAATCAGAGTTTCAGAAGCGGACACTTGTAGGGCATCAAACTGCAAATCGAAAGCTTCAAAATCCACCTTTGAAAGTAGAGAAATTCAAAAGTAGACTCATTCACCATGGGTGGGGAATGAGTCCCACCCCAAGGTTAGTTTTAGGATTTTTAGATTTTTAGATACCCTTTTGTCAAATATGGGTTCCGGTACAGTTTGGCATAACTGGGACTAATTCACCCAAAATGGTGAATGAGTACCACTAGGCCTAATTTTTAGCATCAACAACATTTTAGAAGCAATTTATAGTCTCCATCCACATTCTAGGTGCACACTTTCATTCTGATTCATTTTTGTTGCAATTTTCCATTCGTTTGTAGGTGATTTTGCATTAAACAGTTTGTTTTCAAACAAGTTGTTTTCCTTTAGTTTCTATTCATTAGTCAATCAATCTCATTCATTTCTTGCATTCAAGCATTATATATAGGAATATTGTATCCTTATTCTATCCATATTGCATTGAATTTGAATGTAGCATAAGCATCTTTGGCCCATCTTTCTCCTTCTAGGTGAAAAACCCTAGGAGAGCTAGAAAGAAAGTGGGTGCCAAAAATCTATGACATATTTTGGTGAACCTACTTTTTGAATACTTCACTTTTTTGATTTGGAGTCCTTCATAATCATAGATCTAGCTTGCATTAGGGTATCCATTATTCATTTGCATGCTAGGTGTTAAATTTTGCATTCATAAAAAGTGCATATAGGTCGCATTTTTGGCATCCAAATTCATTTTTTTTTTAAATTCTGCATTTTTCATTTAGGTATGCATCATAGCACTCAGAACACATCCAAATCACTTAAAAAATTCTGAAAATTCTTAAAAATTCCATACTAGGACTCATTCACTAACCTGGGTGAATCAGTCCCTTCTAACCCTTGAAATTGTCTTTTTATATAGTTGAAAACCCTATTTTTAGGCTTTTGTTTGGTGCCATTTCATACCTGTATTAGTTGGCTGCATTTTTGTATCATTCATTTCATTAAATCTAGCTTAAATTAGCTCATTTCATGCATTTTTTCATTTCAAAATTTGCATAGCATAATCAGTCAATTATCATTTGAAAATTGCATTTCATTTCAGACTTTTACATTGCATTTTAAGTTAGCATAGATTGTTATTTCAAAATGTTAGTTTCAATCTTCTCCAAATTTGCAAAGAAAAAGATAGTTAACAAACATTAAAGTTCTTCATTCAATGCACTCCCTAGTTATGATAGTCTCCTAGCACAAGAGAATGAAAATGTTAACGCTTGTCTTAAGCTTACGCTCCCTCCTATCTCTCCTATTTGCGAAGATGATGTGTTAGAAGGGAATACAAACATAGCTAAACATGATAATCATAATTTCCTTTCTCCTGATACCTCTCCTTTTCATGATGAAGGTATCTTGGTGAACGAAGGTACAATATTTGAGCATCATGAAGGTAATTTTTGTCCTTCTCATTCCCCTTGGGAAGATAGTATAACAACACAAGATGAATGCATTACCACCACCTTACCTAGTCTCTATTCATCTCCCAACATTTCCCCTATGTGACAATACTTTCATGAATAATCATGACCAACACATTTATGAGGAGAATATGTTGGTATCAAGAAATCCAATGATTGAGAGTTATAACATTATTTCTCTCCTTCCTAATATTCCTAACATTTGGAAGGCTCTATTTGAACAAGAAGATCTAATCATTGACACACATGAAAATCCTATTTGTCCTCTCCTTCATGACTCCCCTATTTGTGATGAAGCTTTGACATTTAATGCACCTCTTGATTATCACTTTCCTCAAAACTATCCTACTAGGGTAGATACTATGGCACAAGACAATGAGATTATGGAAAACCATCAACTTTTCTCCCCTCCTAATATCTCTCCTATTCGTGAAGAGAATATTATGGTGTTACACGATCCAATAAATGAAAATCATGAGAATCTTATGTGGGAAAACATCATAGAACAAAACAATTCAACCATGGATAGCTCCCCTTCAATCAATGATCTTCCTACATACCCCATGGGACATCCAAAGAATCCTCTAACTCTTTACCCACCATCACACAAGCAACAAACTCAACACCAACCCCAACTCATCCTTTACCCACCCAAGCATAATGTTTCATACCAACCAAATTACAATGACCTTGCTCACATATGTAACAAAGTATATACAATCAAAGAAAATCAAGCCGAAACTTTGTTTACTTATCCACATAAATAACATTAGTTGTTGCTCCTTGCCATGCAATAGTTGTAGGATCATAGCATACTCATCATTGCATGTTTTACATCCATTGCAAGGGGTAGCATACCATCATCCATTTCAGGCTCACCTTTGTCCTACATTAAGTGGGGGAAAGGGGTTTGATAGCCTTGACCTTGTATGTCACTTGTCGTTGTCTCTTTTGACTCGTCATTAACCTTTCATGAACATGTAATAGACAGCTTGGGATGTCGACAACATATCTTAAAGATTGACTCGCATGTGACATATTACCCTTTTTTCATGACATAGCTTATCAGAAACATATGACTTGGCATAGGGATTTTTGAATAAGCTCACATACTTTCTTCTACTTTAAAGAAATTGTTCACAATAATGGTGTTAGCAACTGCTTTAAATTGGGGGGCATACATAGGCATCATCCTTTTACAAATTTCATGGCATGATTTACTTTTTCTTGTGACATTTCTTCTCCTTGGTGGTGTCATTGGGTTTGATGCCTTCCAAGAGTGTATGATCAACTAAAGTGGCTTGATGTGAATGAGGCATCTCATGGATAATGATTTGACATCCTGAATTATCCTCTCTTGTAGACATTAGGCACAATGTTCCCTAAGAAGAAGATCTTACATGAACAAAGCAAATTCCCCTTCAACAAAATTTTTACATGACATTCGAAACATTTACAAAAAGCATTACCTTGTGGTGCCTTATCAATGTTATGAGAAGCATAACTTTGGTATGGTTTGTATAATCGAAATCCGACAGACTGGCATGAATTTCTCATTATATGGTGGGAAGCTGACACACTGGCATGAATTTCTCATTATACAGTGGGAAGCGGACACAATGGCATGACTTTCTCACTAAACCACTTCTTTTGGGCTTTCTTACCCCGCGGACAACCGGAATTTCTATGGCCCTAGAGTGAGTATACTTTTGGGATTTCTCACCCGATAGATAACCAATAGTTTCGTCACCCCAAAGTGAGTATGCATCTTATTTTTGGACAAACATCCTATATTTGATCCACAACTAGCTAGACAAATGATCAAAGCTTGATCCACCTTTTCATTTTCATCTTTCTCTTTCTTTCCTTTGCATGATTTTGTATCTTGGGGGCTTGACCTACATATGAATCTCTCTTGAATTTCTACTTTAGTGTGAGTTTGAAGAAAGTTCATCTACTCACTAAAGTGGGGGCTAAATGTGTTGTAGAAAAAAGTACCCTTTGCTTGACATGAGATTAATTGGACTTAATGAGGCCTTGATTTAGGTGTTGTGAGGCATTTTATGCATCCACACTAGGTCTTGGACCCTTATAAATTAAATAACATGCTTTTAACAACGTCTTGTAAAGGAATTTCATGCTTTTCTAGACATAATTAACCTATTTCTCCCTAATTCAACATTATAAAATGTGTTTAACAACATTATTACATTAACCTAGAAGGTTATTGAATTAAATTTAATGATAAATTAGTGTTGTAATGTGTCTTGCACATTCACCTTGGTTCTTGTGCCTTCCTAGGCTATGTGGATCTCATTTTAGTGTTGTAAAGTGTATTTAATCACACTTTCACATTGAAATTTGTGTCATTGGCCCTAATTGACATTTACATCATCACTAATAGGCCCCTATTAACCCATATTATGCATCCTGAGGCATAATTTGATCAAATAACCGACATAGTCATCATATAAGCCTAAGTTTCTTACTTCTCAACATTCCAGCTAGCAAAAATGGCCCCTGTGGAACCCATTCGACATTAGTGGCAAATTAGTCCCATATAGGTGAGACCCATTCTCCATTAGTGGTGAATGAGTCCCATTTGAGCCATTTTCAGGGTTTTGAGTGGGAAAAATTAGGTTTTAAGTTTAATTTTTCTCCATGTTAGAATTAGGGATCTAATTAACAAGAAAATAAGGTGATTTTCCTATAAAATAACCTCTCTAAACTCATTTTTACATCTATTCATCCATTAACACATTCACAACATTCATTCATCATCTATCTTCTATCTCAAGCCAAGCAACCTAGGGCATTTATTGCAAGTTATCAATTTAGCTTCCTAAGACATCCAAGGGGAAATTTACATGTTATGTTTTAGAATTTCAAGATCAATCATCATGGCAAGGTAATCTATTCCATTGTTTCATGTTTCATTCCTTTCTTTCATGATTTTGGTTTAATTACCTAAAAGGGGTTTGATTAAGGCAAACCCCCATGCCCTGACAATCAACATTTCTTCTCCTCTTCTTGTGGGTTTACAGATTTAGGTCTCTTGGAAGCTTGGAAATCATTGAATATCAAGTTGAAAGGTTTCTAAAGTGTTCTCCTCATTCATAAAGTCAAAATATCAACAAAAATCCATTCTCAGACTCGTAAATTAAAGTTTCGAAAGAGGACACTTGAAGGGCATCAAAGTACAGATCGGAAGCTTCAGAATCCAGCTTTGAAAATATAGAAATTCAAAAGTGGACTCATTCACCATGGGTGGAAAATGAGTCCCACCCCAAGGTCAGTTTTAGGATTTTTACATTTTTAGATACCCTTTTGTCATAAACTCGTTTCGGTACAGTTTGGCATAATTGGGACTGATTCACCTAGAATGGTGAATGAGTCCCACCAAGCATAAATTTCAGCATCAACAGAATTTCAAAAGCAATTTCTAGTCTCCATCGACATTCCAAGTGCACACTTTCATTCTGATTCATTTTTGTTGCAATTTTCCATTCGTTTGTAGGTAATTTTTCATTACACAATGTGTTTTCAAACATGTTGTTTTCCTTAGTTTCTATTCATTAGTCAGTCAATCTCATTTGTTTCTTGAATTCAAGCATTATATCAAGGAATATTGTATCCTTATTATATCCATATTGCATTGATTTTGAATGTAACATAATCATCTTTGGCCCATCTTTCTCCTTCTAGGTGAAAAACCCTAGGAGAGCTAGAAAGAAAGTGGGTTCCAAAAGTATATGATGCATCATCAAATGCCAATGCACAAACACAATACCACTAGATTTACGTGGAAAACCCAATGATGGAAAAACCATCGTGAGGATTAACTCACACTATAGAGAATATCAAAACCAATTACAAAAAGGCTCATTGCCCACAATAAGGACTCACTATCAAATAGGGCCACAACCCGAAGGGCTCACTTCCATAGAGATACAAAAGAAAAGAAAGAAGACTTGTTACAAAGAGACAAAAATTCCAATGCAACAAAGGATTCCACCACAATCACTAATCAGCTTGCATGAATGATAGAGTTCACCTTTTGCTCACTACATTTGGAAACTCAACATTAAGCTTTGCGCTGATCTACCACACACATAACTCACACAAACTTTTTGAATAGCATCAAAGTCACTTATGCTCTTTCACTTATTTTCCTTCTTTTATCTTGTACATTTTTGATTGCTAGCTCATCTTGTATTTATACTATCTCTAACCTTGAAAAGATACAAAGTCGGTCATCCAACTTCAAATTAAAATTAGGTCAGCGCCAAAAAATCCCAGGATGAAATTAGAACAAGGGGGAACCAAACACATGCTTCACCAGGACCCAAACTAGATCCAACAAGTTTCATCAACTTCAAAGATAGTGCTTAACACACTATCGAGCAAACCAATGTAAAACACATAGAACAATTAAGCCTAAAACTTCTAGAAACCAAAATATCTTCAATGCAATCAGAACATCTTATATC
The DNA here is from genome assembly GCA_007258455.2 of Sequoia sempervirens. Lineage (NCBI taxonomy): Eukaryota > Viridiplantae > Streptophyta > Pinopsida > Cupressales > Cupressaceae > Sequoia > Sequoia sempervirens. The sequence goes on along the minus strand of VDFB02304605.1, from coordinate 19,913 downwards.
TAGAACCATAAGTCAAAAGACTTCATCAAAGAGAAATCCAAACCAACAACATTTCTCTTGGACCTTAGCTAAAACACAAAAAACCATAGTTCACAACTAGTGAACATAACTCGAACTCCACAAAGAACCAATAACCAATAATCTAGATATAGTAACCTTCAACAACCATGGCTAACATATCTGAACTGCACAACTATAGGGACAAGTACCAGATCATCACCCTGAATACCTATAAACTTCCTTTAATATGATTTTTTCAATATCCTCAACATATACAACCATTAGTAACTAGTAGATAGCCAGCTGACTAGTTGACATCAATGACAACACTTTCATTGATTTTTCCATTCTTGCAATAGTATTTGCATGGATTTGGTTTCTTCTTCATCCTTGTAGACCCATGTAGAGATATCCTAACCTATAGTCTCTTTTCTTAATTCACCCCACTTGGTGAATGTGGTAGGAGTATTATGAATGTCGATCTTAGGTTTCTTCTTGATAGGACAAGGCTTCTCATAAGACGTTGGTGAGGTGGGAAACTTCCCAATGCAAAATAGGATCTCAATGTTGTATTCACCACATCCTGTCATGGATCTAGGCCTTAGGTTTGGAAGGTGTAGTGGATGGAATGGATGATTTTTTGAGTCAAGAGGGATCAATGTAATGTGATTTGGTAGAGGAAGAAGCTTCTCAATTTATAGGCACTTGATGTTTAGTGGTCCCTTTAAAATAGCTATAATATTTGAAGGGGTCAAGATCACCTAACATAGTAATTTTGGTGCCATTATATGGAAACTTAAAGCATTGATGGTATGTGGAAGGAACGAATCTCATGGCATGAATCCATGGATGACCAAGGAGAATATTGTATGGTAGATCTAGATCCAAAACTTGGAATATTGTATTTTGAATAACAGGCCCAACCCTGATGGGAAGTGTGATTATACCTTTGGATGAATGCTCAACATCATCATAAGCATTGATAATGATTTTCTTAGATGTATCTATACAAGCTTCAGAGCATCCCAATGTTATGATCAATTTTAAGGTACATATATCTAAACCTACTCCACCATCTACCAAGACTCATTTGATTTTGTGTTTTTTTAACATATACCTCAAGGTGTAATGGGTCATTATGATTTGGTCATTGTGCAAGAAGATCTTGCTGAAAAAATGTGATGTGATGGGTTATAGCTAAGTATCCTACCATGGCTTGGAATTAGTTAATGTTTAGGTCAATGAGAATGAATTTCTCTTGCAAATATTTTTACAAACTGACTTTAAGCTCAGGGTATATGCGAAGCAACTCAAGAATGGATACTTGTGTGAAAGTATTTCCTAGATGGTCTAGGAGATTATACTAACTTTTTGGTTGTCAATTTAAAGTGACCCCTTGCAAGGTCACTTTGGCTCCTCAGGTGGTGACATCACATTCTAGACTTTTCTTAATGGTAATGGTAGAGACATTGTCATCAAAGGCTTGAATGTCATTAATAGTATACTCATATGAGACACTAGAGTAGTTATCATTTTTGTTTGTATTGTTCCTTGAACTGGAGGCTTTTCCTTTTCCATGGCCTGGAAAGGGATTCTTGAAAATAGTATTGTCAAAAAATTTCTTTCCTTGTGAATTGTACATTGATACGTCACCTTGTTCAATGAGATCTTGGATAAGGTTCTTAAGTGTCCAACATGATGTTTTTTTTTCCTTGGTATGATGGTACTCACAAAAGTCATTGTAATTCCACCAAGTTGGTTTGAAAATTTTTGGTTCATAAGGTTTAACTGTTGGTAGTTGGATGACATTTAATTGCAATAGTTTCTTCAAGACTGATTCAATTGGTTCTCCTAAGGGTGTATATTTTTGTTTAGGTATGTTTGCTCATGGAGGACCTCTACATTGTTGGTTGTTTTGGACTGCATTCTTGGTTTGATCTTGTCTTGGTGTTGAATTTTTTTGTGTGGAATAACCTTTGAGGTGAATAGTGGGGTGAACTTTGTTAACCACTTTAGCATCAAATACCCCATCATTGCTGACATTTATTTTCTAGACCAAAATTTTCCTTTCTCATTAGGATTGTTTGGTTTTATTTGAAGATCTTGACCAATCCTTTTGCAACAAGAGATTTCTCAATGGAGACTCTCTTTTCAATGATATCCTCAAATGTGTTGCAACAATGGATTTGAAGTTGATGCATTAATTCCATGTTGATTTTTTCTACAAAGATGGGAATCATTTTTTTTGGTATGTGACAAGGATATTTACTTGACATAATTCACCATATTGAAAGAATTAAGTAAGCGACTCCCCTTATTTTTATTTGGTCATAAATATTTTTGCAAGGGTCATGTCACTTTCAATGTTATAGGTAAATTTTGTGATGAATTTTTCTACTAGTTCATTCCATGTTCTTATCCCAAGAGGAAGGTGTGTGAACCACTCTTGAGCTTACCCTAAAAGGCTACATGGGAATAGTCTCACTAAATACATAGGATCAAAAGTGATGGGAATACAAGTAGTGTTAAACTCTCACACATGTTCTACTAGACCCCCCTTTCCCTTGTATTTTTTGAATTTTGGCACATTGAAGTGTGGAGGAAAAGGTGGCATGTATATGCTTCTATCAAAGGGATAATGACATAGTTCCTCCATTGAGTATGTTTTATTTGCTGTGCTCACTTGCATGTTTTCCATTTGTTGTTGCATTGATTACATTTTTTGCATCAATGTATCCATGGGTGATGGTGGTATGTTTGGTTGAATTTTCTTGAGAGGGTTGATATTGGTGTCAAATATGTTGAGGTAATTGTGTGCTAAAGGGTTTTGGTTTTGGAAGTTGGATATAAATGTTGAGTTTTGGTTGACATTTTTTTGAGAAGGATTTTGATTGCTTTATTGTAGGTGGGATGTAAACATGATGGTTGTATTGGTATTGTGTTGTGGTGGAGTTTGATTGGTGTGTTGGTGTTGTGGTATGAAATTGAAGTTTGGGTTGACATGATGTTGTTATGGATGTTGGTTGTTGTTTAGGTTTGACCCAAAAGATATATTAGTGTTTGGTGTAGTATTGGTCCTTTTGGTTTTCACTCTTGGTGTGGAAATATGAATACTTCTTGTTTTGCTTGGTGGTTTTGGATTTTGGTTTGTGTTTTTGTTGATTGATGGTGTGGTGTTTTGGGTGGATGTTGTGGAAAATGGATTTCTAAAATGTATACCCATAGAACTAGAGGATGATTCAAATGGATTGGAAAATGTGGGACCTGGTACTTGAGATGTTGCATGTGTCCTTTTAGTCCCAAATGTTTGTGTAGGAGGTATGTTAATATGTGTTGTGTTATGTGTAGTTCCCTCAAGTGGCATATTAGTGTGTTTTTATTTTGAGGAGGGATGATCTTGTGAAAATGTGTTGTGACCTTGACTTTGACTTTGTGTTTGTGTTGTTCCCTCTACAATTTTGGAAGTGTCAAAACCAAAGGGAAACTTGGCACCATTCTAAGCAAGTGCTAGGAAGTACTTATTAGGATCTGCTTTGACCATCTCTTATATGATACACACTATCTTAGGATCTTGGGAAGCTTTTCCAATCTCTTTGGGTGTTATATTTTGGTTAACCTCCTTCAATGTAAAATTTTCAAATGAATTTGGAATTTTATCTTGTAATGTTTAAGGTTGGTTTGAGTATGACCCAAAGTTCATGTTGCTAGTTAGATTAACATAAGAGTCATATGAGTAATCCATGTATTTTTGTTTCCTTTGTGACTTAGTGAAGACCATATAAGACTTGTAACCTCGAGACTTTTGGAAATGAATGAAACTAAGGATGAAGATGAAAACTAAGGGAGTGGTAATGCAAGATAAGAATGGAAATGACAATAAGACTACTATTTTTTTGGATTATTTGGAATATAAGCATGGAAGATGGCAATGCAATTATGACTATGCTTGGTATGCAAAGTGACAATTTGAGACCATGACTATGCTTATGCTTGGATGGAATGCAAGATAGTAATGGGACTAAGACTATGACTATGCTTGGATTTGGATGTGAAATTTTGAACCTTAAAAGAGGATGCTAAGAAAACTATTATGGACCAAAGTAACATTTCTAAATGTCAAGAGATCAAGAGGACAAGGTCCAAGATGATGATGATTGGATAAAAGGTGAACCTAAACTAGACACATGAGTTGTAAGCCCAACCTAAGGATGAGACAAATGATGATATGATAAGGTCAAGATACCTAAATATGAGAATATGGTGTACCTAATAGTATGATAAGCTTCCTAATTTGAAGACTCAAAGATAATTCTAAAATGAAGCTAGAATGTAGTGTATGCAAACTAGGAGTATGAAAGATACCTTAAGGTGAATGATGAAATGCAATGAATAAATTGACTGAACCTAAACAAGTCTCTAGTTTGAGTGTACAACCATTTACTATATTAAAAATGGAAGTTCAATACACAAATATTTCCCCAAAAATTTAGACTAACAAATGCGGTGTTTTCGACCAGTCAATTACGGTGCAAGACCGATCAATTGCAACATATAGACATATGTAGTATTTTGGCTGACGATTGTAGTTTTCTGATACAAAGTTGTGGTGTTCTATCCTTTTAACCCTAATTTGATGTTTTCTAGGTTGTTATCCATTTTTAGCAATTTCTAGATTTCATCACAAATAAAACAAACACTTGAAAAATAGATTTGGTTGATTTTGACTCTTTTGACTTTGTGGTAGGTAAGTATATTTAGAAGTTTTCTTCCACAAAACTTGATTTTCCATGGTTTGATAATAATACACACAAACAAAATCTAGATAGTAGTAATAGTGATGTAGTCATGGTCAGAGGGTCTTCAAAGAAAACTCTCCAACCATGTAGTGAGAACAACACAGTGGAAATAACACCAAATAATCAAGGCATTACAGAATTGGTGTAGGAGCACCCTGTTTCTTTCAATCCTCCATGAGGCCTATTTGTAAATAAGAGTTAAATGAGTGCTTAGGAGTCATTTAATAAGGTCTAATGGACCATTGATATGTAATTATGTGTCCAATTTGTAAAAACAAATGAGATGTTATCAATGATGCTCAAAAGAGAAAAATATGTAATAAGGGGGTTTATGAAGTCAACCCAAGGAATATGAGAAATAAGGTCATTTTTTATCATCAAAATGTGTATTATGTTGTTTTAGAAGTGTTTAGTATGGTTAGGGATTCAAAAGTTGAAAAATGGTGAAATTGACAAAAGTTGTCAAAGTGCAAAATTGCAAAATTGCAAAATAAGGAAGGTGGAAGGTCAAGTTGGTTGGGTAGTTGAAAGAATAAATTGGAATACATATGAGAAAGTTTAGAAAGTCATAAAAACCCTCAATCCATCATTGGAAGGTGGAGAGGGATGTAAAATAATAAAGAAACATTAATGGAGCCTCTTTTTAGATTCATTTTTTTGTATTTTGATTGGTAATTATGTGTTTTAGTATCTTGTATGGAAATGCACAGCCTAATACTAAAGGGATAGTCATTTGGAATGATAGAACTAATATTCTACTTTTTTTGGTTTTGATTTCATTCATTTTCATGGAGTAGAATGAAAGTTATGAAGGTTTTTGTAGCTGCAATTTCGATATTTTCCCTCTAACAGTCTTGTAGCAGCATGTTGTACAACCTTGTATGGATTGATATTGAATTGAAACAATAGGATAAGAAGGATAAGTGAATATAGTTTCATTTTCTTTTTGTTTGGTTCAATTTCTTGAAGATTTTCAGAAGTTATGATCATTTTAGTAAGTGCAGGTCTGAAACCCTCTTAGGGTAGACAACAAGTAATCAAAATTGTGTTTCTCTCAATTGGCATGGTGGGATGGTCTAAAAATTGGTCAAAGGGTTCATTTTAACATATATTTCCATCTTCCAAAGTTGCAGATTAAAATAATGATTTTTTCTATCAAAGAAATGATGCCCTAGGTTGTGTTTTGTAGGAAAATTTTGGAAATGGACAGTGGGCAGCAAATATTTAGTGTTTTGATGATAAAAAAATGTATTCTCTTTGGGTGAAAGTAATTTAAAATGTTTTAGTGATGAGCCTTGATTCCTCTCTAAATAGGGTTTTGTAAAATAAAAGGTTTTGAATTCATTTGTATGTTGATCTTACATGGCGGGTTTGTAATAGTCATCCTTTGGAAACAAGAATAAAGGTTAGGATGAGTGTTTGATAAAATATCATGAGCATAGATTGGGAAATGGTCTAGTTATGTTTTTTAGATATTCTTATGCATGTTGATGCTATTTGTGAATGGACTAGATCTTGGAAAAGTGAAATTGTTTGTTGTTGTGGCCTAAATGGCCTAATTGCTGATTTGGTCAATCTATTTTGAGAGATCACTTATTAGAGTTGATTATGTTGATTGAAGGGTATGGGAAAGTGATTTTGTTGTTTTTTAAAGAGTTTAAGAAGTCTTCAAGTGATTACGGAAATTATTCTTAGTATGATGGTCTTGAATAAAGAGTTTTGTTAAGGGAAAATGCACTTGTGAGGTGTAAGCTTGCAAATAATATTTGAGTTTTGCTTAAAGAAACTAAGATAGTTAATTTTCTTCCTTTTTTATACATAAAATTGGTATCAAATCTCAACAAAAGGTTTGGGCTAGTGTTGGTTTGTGGTTTTGGTTTTGTGGTTGTGTGCAGGTTAAGAAGAACCTGATTGCTGCCTAGAGAAGGCAGAGAAAAGTTGAGTTGAAGCAAGGAGAGACTTGCTTAGAGACCATCTAAAATATGGAAGTGATAAGAATATGTTTGCAGGTGGAGAAGGAGAGGAAAAATAAGAAACAAGAGGAAAAAGAGAGGAAGAGAAAAGAGGAAGAGATGAGGAAAAAGGAGATTGATCAAGAAATCAAAGAGTTGAAGGAAAGGATATAACAGTTGCTTAAAAGAGTCACAAGTTGGCACTTGAAGATCAAGAAAGGGGTCACATGGCCTATTGAGAAGATTAGGATGAAGAGAATACAAGAGATAAAGCAAGCTAAGAAGATAAAGACTTTGTTGTAGGAAGATAAAGAGCAAATCAAACAAGTTGCAGAAATGATAGTTGATAAGGAAGAGATAATTATAGTGGAAGAAGAATCACACTTGCAGGTTGCAGCCATTGAAGACTTTGAAGATGTGAAGGAAAATCAAAGTTTGGAAGAAAATTCTATGGAGTTGGTAACAAATACTAAGGTAAAACATGAATCTAGTTTGCAAAATCAAGTTTGATTTACAAGATATGAAGATATGGTATTCTTTTCACTATTTTCATAAGAGAATAATGGATTTTCAGTTTTTGAAATTCATGAGAATAATTAGACAACAAGGGTAGAAACATTATGGATGGAAGACAAGAATGAAAAGTTTGAGGAGGAGTTACAAAAAAAGGTGAAAGAGTTTGAGCAAGTAACTAGTGCAAAGAAGAACGGTGGTGGAAAAAAATTTCTTGTTGTGATGACACATGTGATGAAAGATAAACCAAAATTGAAGATGGAGATACATTTCAAGGAACCAGATTTAAACCACTCACAAATTTTTGTGATTGCAGGTGATGATGAAGATACTTTTCTTTTTGCAGGTCTTTTACATTTTGTAACCTCAAGGGACTTGTGTTTTTTCTTCAAGGGGAGAATGGTGCAGGAGCACCTTGTTTCTTTCAAGCCTCCATGAAGCATATTTGTAAATAATATTTCAATGAGTGCTTAGGAGTCATTTAATAAGGTCTAATGGACCATTGATATGTAATTAGGTGTCCAATTTGTAAAAACAAATGATATGTTGTCAATAATTCTCAAAAGAGAAAAATATGTAATAAGGGGGTTTATGAAGTCAACCCAAGGAATATGAGAAATAAGGTCATTTTTTATCATCAAAATGTGTATTAGGTTGTTTTAGAAGTGTTTATAATGGTTAGGGATTCAAAAGTGCAAAATTGGTGAAATTGACAAAAGTTGTCAAAGTGCAAAATTGCAAAATTACAAAATAAGGAAGATGGAAGGTCAAGTCGGTTGGGTAGTTAAAAGAATCAGTTGGAATATGTAGGGGAAAGTGTGAAAAGGAATATATATCCTTAATCCATCGTTGGAAGGCGGAGAGGGGTGTAAAATAATGAAGGAACATTAATAGAGCCTCTTTTTAGATTCAATTTTTTGTATTTTGACTGGTAATTATAATGTTTAGTCTCTTGTATGGCCATGTACAACTTGATCATGAAGAGACAGTCATTTGGAATGATAGAAATAAGATTCTACTTTGTTTTGGTTTTTATTTCATTCATTTTCATGGAGTAGAATGAAATTTATGAAGGTTTTTGTGGCTGCAATTTCTAGATTTTCCCTCTAACAGTCCTGTAGTAGCGTATTGTACAACCTTGTATGAATTGATATTGATTGGAAAGCAATGGGAGAAGAAGGATAAGTGAATCTAGTTTCATTTTCTTTTTGTTTGGTTCAATTTCTTGAAGATTTTCAGAAGTTATGATCATTTTAGTAAGTGTAGGTCCAAAACCCTCTTAGGGTAGACAACAAGTAATCAAAATTGTGTTTCTCTCAATTGGCATAGTGGAATGGTCTGAAAATTGGTCAAAGGGTTCATTTTAACACATATTTTCATCTTCCAAAGTTTCAGATTAAAATAATGAAGTTTTCTATCAAAGCAATGATGCCCTAGGCTATGTTTTGTAGGAAAAATCTGAAAATTGAGAGTGTGCAACAAATATTTTATGTTTTGATGATAAAAAAAGGTGTTCTCTTTGGGTGAAAGTGATTTAAAAGGTTGTAATGATGAGTCTTGAGTCCTCTCTAAATAGGGTTTGGTAAAATAAAAGTTTTTGTATTCATTTGTATGTTGATCTTGCATGGCGGGTTTGTAACAGTCATCTTTTGGAAACAAGAATAAAGGTTAGGATGAGTGTTTGATAAAATATCATGAACACAGATTAGGAAATGGTCTAGTTATGTTTTGCAGATATTCTTATGCATGTTGATTCTATTGGTGAATGGAATAGAGCTTGGAAAAGTGAAATTGTTTGTTGTTGTGGCCTAAATGGCCTAATTGTTGATTTGGTCAATCTATTTTGAGAGATCACTTATTAGAGTTGCTTATGTTGATTGAAGGGTATGGGTCAGTGATTTTGTTGTTGTTTAAAGAGTTTAATAATTTTTCAAGTGATTATGGACATTATTCTCAATATGATGGTCTTGAATCAAGAGTTTTGTAAACGGAAAATGCACTTGTGAGGTGTAAGCCTACACGTAATGTTTGAGTTTTTCTTAAAGAAACTAAGATAGTTAATTTTCTTCCTTTGTTCTGCATCAAAAAGATTGTTCAAGAGATGAATTTAAAGAAGGAATCAAGAAAATAGCCATGTTTGGGTCGGTCGGCTGAAAGGGGGCATTACATCTTCACCTCCAATGAGAAGAGTAATGCCTTTGTAGGTTTAGCCGCAAGAATCTGTTAGGGATGTAAGTGCACCGCACAAACGTCTGTGTGTCGCATGGGTGTCCCTAACAGAAACACCTCCACTGATGCTCAAAACAGGCACCAAGTGGGATGCCAACATCAGGCTTAGGTGGAATTAAGCCTCTGAACTTGGTTTTCTAAGGTGGATAAAGGCAAAAATGGGATTTGCATAGGGGATGCAAATTCACTCTTATACAATTTGAACTCAGGTGGAATTTGCTTGCTTTCAAGATTAGCTACCAATTGCATTTTTAGTCCCTCTTCTTTTGTCTACAATGGGGGAAATAATTTGTCAACATTGCCTCTGCCTCCTCTTGCTTCTTCTTGGCCTGAAGTGTATCTAGCTGAGTGGCTAGATTATTTATAATGTCTTGCTTTAAGTCTACCAGCAAATGAGTAATCTCCATTCTTGAAACTCCACTGGTAGTTGACTTACCCATGGAAGATTGGTAAGCTCTCCCTTTTTTAGAAGCTACCCTAGAGTAGTTTTGGTATATTTTCTTGATATCTTCCCAAGGGACTTGTGAGATATCTCCTCCTCCCATGAGGTCCAAGGCATTAGTGCAACTATCATTGCTTCCTCTTAGGAAAAACAACTTTTGTGAGTCTTCATTGAGTGTATGGTGTGGATATTTTTGTAGGAAAAACAAAAAAATTTCAATATAATCTTTTAGGCTCTCATATTCCTTTTGTTGCATCCTAAAAATGTCACTTCCTCTCATGTCACTACCCTTGCAATATTCCTTGTATCTCTCAAGGAATTTTTTCTTCATGTCTTCCCAAGTTTCCATAGTATCTCTTCCTAGGCTCATGAACCATCTTAACCTCTTTCAGAGTGGTAGGAAATTTCTTAAGCATGTGGGCATCAGTGGTATAATCATAACTCCTATAGAGTATGTCAAAATCAAATAAAAAGGTATCATGATCTTTTGTGACAAGTCCATAAAACTTGGGAAGTGTTGAATTAGGGATGTTCTTAATGTTTTCAACTTCATTTTGATGGGAAATGGGGAAAGGAAAAGTTAGTTGGTTAGGTCTGTTCCTATTTGAATCACCCATTCCTGCTTGATGTAGTTCCAAAGAAAAGGGGTTCTCAAGCTGATTTTGGTCTTCAGAGGAGACTTCAGAGCTAGTCAGATTAGGAAATACATTAGCAAAGGGGTGTGGATCTTCTTCTTATTCTTCTCTTGGTAGGTTTTGATATTCAACTAGCTAGAATGGATTATGTTTTTTAGGAAGGAATCTCCCATAAGCATCCCTTCTCCTTCCTCTATCCGTGCGGTATCACTCACTATCAACTAACTCACACAAAGAATTGGTAAAGAATAAGGGGGGTCATTTCTTCCTAAATGAGGGTATACTAAGAACAACCTCTAGAAACACTACAACAAGAAAAAACTACCAATGAATCCAAAGAACTTCCTAGTTTGACACCATCCCCAACAACGGCTCCAAAAATGTTGGCCTCATGCAATGATTTAATAACTAGGCCCTTACATCCATGATTTAGAGATTGGGAATCTAACCTAAAAAGCTATTTCAATCATCATGAAGGTGCATTTAACTTGTCAACCCAGGGATGTGAACTTGAAATGGGTCGGCACAGTATGTGCACTAGGAACCTAGAGTAGCCATTTTCATTCTACAACTAAGGAGCACACAATGCTGAAAGTAAATTGATTAGAAGGGAATACCATAAATTCCAATCATCAATCAACAACTACATCAAACTAAAATGCATAATGAAAATATGAGCAACAAATAGGGCACTACTCTCTCTGCTTTGGCTACAGGAACAGTCACATAATGGAATTCAAGTGGTTGCAGGAACATTCTGTGCCAGATTTCTAACTAATTACTAAACAACAAGTAATACTAAACTAAATGATAGATTACTCACCAAGTGGCCCCCCTTGGATAAGTATCCTCTAAAACTAATGAGAACTCAGATGCTTGAACTTAGAAGTTTATTTTATTCACTATAAATCATGAGTACAAAAGAGTAATGTATCTATATTACTAAAAAATTGAGAGTGCAAGTACAATATCAAATCGTGCAACCCCTTAAGAAGGAGCATTAGATCTTTATTTATACTATCAACTAAATAAGGAAGTCAACTCCACGACTGGGAGGATTCCATTTAGGCAAAATGGAGAAAGTGTAGTGGCAGTGGTTACATGTGCATGGAATTTGGTCAGACATGCAGGTCCAAATGTAGATTTAGCATAGCAGTAATACCTACATTTTCTCAACCAACATTAAATTCCACTACAAGGCAGTTACATTCATTTTACATGAGGAATCTTCTTCCGTTGACCTCCTTTGACCTTTGAGCGATTCCTTTGCTTGACATTACAGTGCATGCCCAGCTGGCGGTGTCTTCCTCAACTTAGCATCCTCAAATAAAATCTGCATGGCAATGTCAATACACACAATAACTACATATCTATAACCACTTTAAGGAACATTCATTAAGCACATGCAAAATTAATATAGATAATCCACATAATATGCCAATGTCATTAAAACTTGCAGAAATAGGATTAAGCCCAATGTATATGGTTTGAGGGAAACATTATGAAAATATCAACATTTAGCATCAAAGTCCATGACAACTACCAACAAATAAACTATAGATTCTATCCAAAATTGGACCAAAAACTAGGCTCATCATAGCTCCCAATCATGTTCATTATATATCGAAGGTAGACAACTAGCTAAAGGGACAAGAGAAAGTGTTGAACTAGGAGAAGCACTAGGTTCAACACTCTTTATAAGAGATTTTTTTGTTTAAGCTGATGGAAGAGGAAAATAATGTATTCAGTTCATTATGCACCTCTTTGTTGATTTTAGCAACCTCATCATCATCATCTAAGTTGATCACAATAGGAGGTCGAATGATAATGTCCATGGAGGAGTTCAAATCCTATTATGGAGGTTGCATTGAATTTTCTTGCTTTGGTTGGGGATGAGGGTCATCGTTCATTGCTTCAGTCAATTTTGGATCTTGATTTTCTTGATTTATTTCTTCATGTAACTTGCAAGCAAGGGCATGATGTCGACGCCTACACTTGCTAGCACCTCTATTTCTTTTGGTTTTGTTCTCAAGTTGCATTTGTGTAGGAGTAGGTTGATCAACCATAGGTTTCTTTTCTTTCCTAAGGGAAGGAATGGAAGAAACCACATGAGGTTGTTTGAACACTTTCTCTTTGGCTTTTTAAACTTTTTTTATTCTAGGATGTGTTACGAGGTTGGTTTCATTGTCTCTTGGTTGCTTATAGGATGTAGGTGAAGCTTTCTTTTTTTGGTTGGTCTTTGTTGTTTGGTTCTTTTTTAGGTTCAAGCATGGTTTTGTCAAGGATGGGATTTTCGAAGGTGGATGGGGACATGTTTTGGAGAGAAAATTCTACTATCTTCTTTTCCTTGAACTATTGATAGGACAAGAAAAAAAAGTCTTCTTGAGGTTTTATAGGTTCCATGGGTTCCGGCCATAAGGAATCTAGGGAAAAGTTTCCTTTGGAAGACAAGGGGTTAAAGCTGCTATGGTGGAGAGTGAATATTTAATTATCAAAGGGAAACTTGAAACATTTATGCACAACCGAAGGGACGACTTTCATGGAGTGAAGCCATGTGTGGCCTAGCTTTACATGAAATTGGTTCGACTGTCGGATGATGGAGAATGTGACATCTAATGTTTTTGGTCCTATTTGCAATGGTAAGGTGATCAATCCTATCATAGGGCACACAAAACCATTGTGTGTCTTGATCCATGCTTTCATTTTATCACATTCATTTTGATAAATTTCATGAAAAAGTAAAAACTCCTTGGTGATCATGTTCTCTCCATAGGCGGGATCTATTAATATCCCATTAGTGGTCTTGTCATAGATACAGTCAGCTATGTAAAGAGGACCATCAGGAAAATGTTTAATTATATCCTAGAGAAGAAAGAAATGTTAAGATAATTCTTAGGTTGGCCCTTATGATGGATGATGTCTATCATCCCTACCATTTCATCTATAGGATTGACATTGATAGCATTATTTATAATAGAATCATTGTTTTCATCATCTGTATCAACAGTCATCACATCATTATTTGTAGTTTCACTTGCTTTGACAAATGAAATATTATGTTTGGGAATTGGGTTGGTGAAAATTTACAAGTTTTTGTTAGGAGGGGCAATGGACTTATTTCCTTGATCACTAACACCTCCAATGGATAGACATCTGAAATCAATGAGGTCTTGCACAAGATGTTTAAGACACTTGCAATGTTATGTGTCATGTCCATTTTTTTGATGATAGTGGCAATAAGAATTTGATTCAAAGCTTGGGGGTAAAGACTTATTAGGGTTAGGTGTTTTGACAGGAGGTAAGGTAATCATTTGTTGGTTTAGAAGTTGGGAAATGGTATTATGAAGGGTATTGGGTAGGGGAGTGAATTGTCTTTTCGGATCTCCATAATTAAAGGGTATTGTGGCTTTAACAACAACTTCTTGTTCATTGACATTTTTTAGCTATTTGTTGAGGGGGATTGAATTGAAGGAACCCTTTATTTTGTTTTCTAAAAGGTTGGGAATTATTTTGGTTTGCGGGCTCAGATCTCTTGATTCGGCTAGAAGTGGACCTTGTATCTCAACTACTAAATGAATTTTGATAATCACAGAGGGTAGTGCACAAGTGCATGAAGGATGTGAATTTCATCATAGTCAACTTTTCTTGGATGTTAATTTGAAAATTTTCTATGAACATATTTTGAAGGTGTGGGTCAAGGATCTTGACATCGATTTGGGAATAAAGCGATTGATAGCATGAGATAAAATCAATTATCTTCTCTTCCTATTTTTACTTGCATCTCATCAAATTGGCCAAGGTCATCTTGGGAGTCATATACACTTGGAAATGTTTTAAAAATGCATCAAAAAATTCATTGAATGAACGAATTGAGTTGATTGGTAAAGAAGAGAACCATTCCAAGGAAGTATCTTTCAAGGACCTAGGAAATTTTTTTTCCAACAGTTTATCATCAAGGAAAAAGTCACTACATAAGGTGGTGTAGGCATTAACATGGTTAGAAGGATCTCCCTTCCCTCCATATTTCTTAAATTGAGGCACCTCTAGACCTTGTGGCATTGGTGTTCACAATATCTTCAAGGACAACAAACTACTTTTAACATAATATGTAGGTGGACCATTTTGATTTTGGTTTATGGTGGAAATTTTCTTTTGAAGGGATGAAATAGTTTGGAAAATTTGTGTTATGACAGGGTCATTACTTGTGTTGTGAGATGGAAGTGAAAGTGGTGATGGAGTGTATGTGGTTGTAGGAAAATTTAATGGAATACTTAAAGGTGGTAAGGTAGGAGATATAACATGCGATAACACATTGGAACTAGGGATGCTAGTAGGAATACCTAAGGAAGGAATCACATTACTAACTTGTTGCATTGTCGTTGTGACTTGAGGGTTCATGTAGGTAGGTATTGAGGCAATTGTTATGGGAGGAGGAATTTGAGTTGCTCCTTGGCTTGTAACATTGCTTGTGGGAAAAGGACAACTAGTGGTTGAGGGAAGATGTTTTCCAAAGATTTGAACTATATTTTTCACAAGGTCAAGGTCATCTTCACTTTCAAGTATGCGGTGAATGTTTTCTATGGTAGGAGTTATAGTAGTTGAAATTTTTTTAAGGCTTATTTGATGTTGTAAGTTTTCTAGGTCCTCATGAATTTCAATTATGTTTACTTGTGGGATGTTGTCATTCATTGGTTCGATGTGCATGCCACTTGAAGGAAAGGAGTTTCTAGGGTGTTATCCATGCCTAGTGTACTAGTGTCAATACTAGGAGTGGAATTATATAAGAATTTTGAAATTACAACACTACAAGCTGACATTAGATCTAGGAGAATAAAATACTACTAAAAATTTGAATTAAATTTGAATTTTGGTCACACGGGACTCATTCACTCAAGGTGGCGAATGAGTACCATCAAACATAATGTATGGGAACCAAAATGAAAAATGCCTAGAAATGTGTGAAACTTGCATCGAGGCCAAAAAGACCTAGGTGGGACTCATTTTTCCAACGTGGTGAATTAGTCCCAGACACTAAATCTAGGCCAGACAAGCTAGGAACACTTGAATTATGATTGGTCACTGATTGGTGTCAGGATTATCCTAAAAAAGATGCAATAAATGAGGCTCATGGATGCAAAATAGGGCCAATTAAAGCATAAGAAAGCCCAATTATTAATGACAAGCCTAGAGGAATGTGAAAATGTGTTACAACACTTTACAAGACTCCAAATAAGGCAAGATTAAAGTTGATTATGATTAAAATGCTTAACTTATTTGATAAAACCCTATAAAAGTGTGAAAGTGTGTTATAACACTTCACAACACTTTTGCAAGGATCCATTAAAATCCCATTAGTTCACAAGGGCCCAAGACCTAATGTGAATGTTTTATCCACATTGAAACACTAAATCAAGGCAACATTAAGCCAAAATCACAAGGAGGGCCCAAACAAGTCAGAAAAAGTAGAAGGGTTACCTTTTTGGTGACTCCACCTAGATCTTATGTCAGCTTGTGTTATTTTAATTTTAGGATTTAATCTTAAGTTAAGTATAAATACAAGGTTATTCGCACAGTTTCAACTAAGAATTTTCATGCAAGCATCCTAAGATTTCACAAGAGCATTCAAGAAGGAATTCAAGGGTAGATTATTAAAGTTTACTGCAACAATAAAAGATCATATCATCATGCCAAAGGCATAGTGCATCATGCATGTTGTTGAGCTAATGTGTTGATGTAGCATTGGAGATCCTATTCAAGCATAGTTTCATATCAAGGTTCATGATCAAGATCTACAGTCATTGATGCCACTTCATGCAAGATAGCCTGATTCGTACTCCAGGGTTCAATTGAGGATTGGTGAGTTGAAGCATTACATTGTTCATTCATCTTTCCTTTCATTCATTATTTCATTTCAAGGTTTAATTACCAAAATAAGGTTTGACCAAGGAAAACCCCTATTCCCTAACAATCAACAATTTTTCTTCTCCTTTGATGTGTAAGTGTAGGTTTTAGGTTGAAGATCAATTGGAGAAAAAAATTGTTAAAGTTGCAAAGTTGCAAAGTTGTCACCTTTCTTGCAAGATCATGAAAACTAAGCTACAAAATTTATTTATGACTTTCGGGAGTTGAACACCTGGGATCTAAGAGTGCATACATTGAAGACAAAAACCCAAAAATCAATTTTTTGGAACCCTAGTAGGGATCCATTCACCATTGGGTGAATGAGTCCTCAGTGAGGCCCGAAACAACACTTTTCCAAAAAGGTACACATCATTTTAGCCTCTTAAAACTTACCCTTTTACTGTTATAATAGTTAGGTTTTCTTTTTGATGTTCTTCTATGCATAACTGGATGAAATAACAAGTGAAAAGTAGTGGTGCATCATTTTGTTAATCCATTTTTGTACACCCCCCTTTTTCATCATTTCAATACTACAATGAATTTACATGATATTTTAGCTCAGCTGATCATAATCATCATACAACTTCTTTGAAGTAGCCTCAATGAATTTTTTAGTATTGACAACTAATGAAGCAACTTGGGGAGTAGAAGTGTCTGATACTCTTCTTATTATAAAGTTTCCCCTCATCTCTTGCATGATCTCTACTACTTGAGGCTTGTTTGTGTTAGGTGTAAGAGCCCATATAATTAGTGTTTCCCATTTAGGTTGAATTGAGACCCTAAATATTCTTTCTCTGCTTTTTATTTAGAAGAGAATACTTCTTCATCCTTCCTTTTCATAGTTCTAGGGATATTGCAAAAGTAGTATCCCACTCAAGTAACAACAACAATCCACTTTCTCTTACTATACTCCTTCCTTCATCATAAGTGATGTTCTTAACATCAAAATCAATCTCCTTAAGCACCTTCTTAGTGTCTTTCTCACACTTGGAAGGGTACACCTTACCTTTTTCTTTATTTAGTTTCTCATTAAACTCTTCACTTCTAATTTTAATTACAAAGTCCTTAAATTCTTTTTATTTGATAAATTCATCATTTGAGATTAATTTTATACATGCAAGGGATCTTATATCATTTTCCTTATCTCTCCCCTCTATAATGTTGATTCCCAAATGGATTTGTGGTATTCCTAAAATATTTACCTATGGAGGGGAAGGCATTACTTG
This sequence comes from Sequoia sempervirens, assembly GCA_007258455.2. NCBI lineage: Eukaryota > Viridiplantae > Streptophyta > Pinopsida > Cupressales > Cupressaceae > Sequoia > Sequoia sempervirens. The sequence goes on along the minus strand of VDFB02304605.1, from coordinate 2,219 downwards.
ATTTACTTCCTCCACTATGACCTATACCTATTTCTCTTCATCAAGACCTAGGGGATAATCAACCAAAAATGGTTGGTCAAGCTTCCTCTTCTTCCGTGGCTACTCTTTGGGAGGAGAATTAGTAGTAGGAACTTATTGTGGGGATTGTGGTGTTATAGATGGTTGATCCTAAGGGGTTGTCTCCTTTATTACTAGCCCCTTGGACCTTGTAACATATGAGGGTTAAGCCACAATAGTGGTTTACAAATTTTTTGAGGAAGGAGTTTTGATTTTTTTTGTTTTCACAATGACTAGGGGTTCGGTTGAACTCTATGGTTTAACCGAACCAATTTAAGTATTCGACCGAACCTACTGATTCAGTAGAACAATATGTTTGACCAAACCAATAAACATATGAATTCAAAAATAATATTTAATAGGGTTCACTCGAATGGATGTTCGATCGAACCCGTTGCAATAGGGCATAAAAAATTTAAAAAGACTATCACTGTCATTCTACGTATTCTCTGTTGGAGCTCTGTATGCAACAAAAGTGAACCCAAACGTGAATGTAGTGAAGAGACATGGGAAAATCATGCATCAACCCGACCTCCATAGCCATAGTTCATCAAACCAACCTCCATAGCTCACTCACAGGTTGGTTAAATTTGAAATTTGTAGATTTCAAAATGCATTTGTTTGAGAAATTTTGAAACCCTAAATGTGAAATGTTTCAAATTTGTAGATTTCAAACTGCATTTCTTTGTTTGAAATTGCATTTGCATGAAAGTTTCTAAAGCCTTTTCAACAAACATTATTTCTATCATGCTTTGATGAATGTTCATACCCTATTCCAAAGCTCCAATTTTGGCATGGGCAGAGAGTGTTGAAAAAATGGTGTTGCATTGCTTGAAAGATTTTAGAAACTCATTTCAAAACTATCTCAAAAAATTAACATGCCTTGTCTATGCTTCCACGTTTTGCATACATTTCTACTAGGGCACCTCCAATTGCATTTGCTTTAATGTTTCTAAAGCCTTACCTGAACATAAAACAAGATTTATTTGAGGCATTATATCAAATAGTTCATGTTAATTTTTTTTGGTTATATTTGTTATTAAAATTATTGTTGATAACCATATATCTTTATAATTTTGTATCGATGGATTATTTTGTTCAACCCACAATAATGAATTATTGGTAAATAAAAATGTGAACCATAATAGTGACTATTTCCCTCATTGAGGTTGATAAGTTATGCTAATGATTGTGGTATGAAAGTATAAATAAGAATATGATCCCTAATTGGTAAGATTTATTAATGCACAACCTCTCTAATGAGTATAATTTTTTGAGGGATTTGAAACAATTAATCTAGAACCATTGATTAGAACTAAACATATTATATTACACTCTAACAAAACTTGAATTGGAACTTAGGTAATATAGACTATTTATAAAAATGGGGAATTATAGTTATTCCCCTACAAGTTTTTATATTGGTAAACTATGAAATTATAAATTGGTAAAAGGTATAAAGTGGTAATCAATTAGAATTAAAATGCAAACATTGGTGAAGGTTTATCTAATTATCTTTTATATATAGGACCTTTAGAAAAATGGGCCTCATTCATGGTGGATATGACACCAACAAAGAAAGCTAGGGAGCATGGTGATAATGATGTGAAAATGTCATACCTAGAGCTATGAAGTAGAATTAATATATTTTATATCTTAAAATCTTAATATAATTAGGTGCTTCTTACTATTTTGTATCACCTTAGATAGTTTAGAAATTCAACTTAAAATCTAAATCCTTGTTAAAAGAGGTAGTGTTGAGTTGTGTACATGTCCCAACTTAGATAGTTTATAAATGATATTGTAGACATCCAAATTTGGACACTTAATTTATCCAAATTTATCACTTTTCACCTAAACATCCTCTTATCCAAGTTAATTAAGTAATATTACTATTATTTAATTAATATCCTTAATTCTGTCAAATCCTTAAGGTATTTAATTAATAATTAAATACCTTACCCTCCTTAATCCTCTTTTCATCAAATAAATTAAATAAATAATACATTTATTTAATCTCTCACATGTCATTTTCATCTAATCCTAATCCATCTCCTAATTTCTTCATTAGGGATGTGCACATGCCTAATCCTTGATTAGATGTGTCACATCCTCCAACTTTTTGCAAGTTGACTTCTAATCCTAATTAACCCCTAAATATC